>JACXGM010002827.1:0-10405 GCA_016801145.1 Umbra pygmaea | reverse complement strand
CGACCCAAACCTACAAAACTCTGCTTCTCTCCAGGAAGAGATTTGCCTACCTCTGGCCTAGTGTCTGGGGGGGGTTTTCAATTGAATCAGTCAAGAACAACAGAGGAGCGAAAAAACCAGACCTCCATGGAATTAATTTGAGGACCTGTTGCTAGACGTTAAACTAATTTAGTTTCCAATTTTGCTCTAATGACCAAATTGCCCCCAGCCCTGCTACCTTCCAATTTCACTTCCACTCTTGTGCCTGACATTTGAACATCTTGTGCCTGACATTTGAACATCTTGTGCCTGACATTTGAACATCTTGTGCCTGACATTTGAACATCTTGTGCCTGACATTTGAACATCTTGTGCCTGACATTTGAACATCTTGTGCCTGACATTTGAACATCTTGTGCCTGACATTTGAACATCTTGTGCCTTACATTTGAACATCTTGTGCCTGACATTTGAACATCTTGTGCCTGACATTTGAACATCTTGTGCCTGACATTTGAACATCTTGTGCCTGACATTTGAACATCTTGTGCCGGACATTTGAACATCTTGTGCCTTACATTTAAACAAGTGTCACATGACACATCCTCATATCTTTTTTGTACGTATTTCTCTATACTTTAGTGCTTTATGTGGATAACCTATTTGCTGACATAAACCTTTTGGGTTTATAATATCCATGGAATTAATTAAATACCAAATATAGTTGTAGCATTAAACATTTGATTTAATTCTATTTCAGCTCAAAAATGTAGTTTTGCAAAAATACAAAACACATTTTAACACACATCTAAAATCACAATATGTATACAAAATAGCATTCTAAAAGCGATGACAATTTACCCACAAGCAGTCATAAACATAAGGTACCCATAAGCAGTCATAAACATAAGGTACCCATAAGCAGTCATAAACATAAGGTACCCATAAGCAGTCATAAACATAAGGTACCCACAAGCAGTCATAAACATAAGGTACCCACAAGCAGTCATAAACATAAGGTACCCATAAGCAGTCATAAACATAAGGTACCCATAAGCAGTCATAAACATAAGGTACCCATAAGCAGTCATTTCTGGTAACAAATCACAACCTCGACAAGTGTTTGCATATGGTTTTTGTGTAGACGAACTATTTACATGTTGCCCTTTAACTGTTAAGAGTATGCCATCCTATATAAAGATCATGCTAGCAGAGTCAAGTGATTAGCTAGCCTAATCCACTTGAGGCTTATTGCTTTCATTAAGCCATGATGCCAAACAAGCCAGACAACCAGAGAGCAACAAGGGATCTACATGGGAAATCAGAACGCATATAATGTCAAGGGAAGTGGAGAATGATATTGTCCATAGTTTGGCTGATGTTAAAATGTGTGACTTGATGTGTGAATTGACAAGAAGTGCAAAAGAGCGAACGCTCCTGGAATACATACTGAAAACAACCATTAATGGCTAAAATGTACATATTTTTTACAAACTGCCCCCTGTAACCAGGTAAGTTCTTTTCTACATGTTTTTTTGTTATATCTATTTTATGTGATTGCCACCAATATGTTTTTACTTTTTAAAGTTATTTTACTGAATACAGTAATTGAATTTCGAAGATAATAAATTATACATGTTTCGTGACTTAATGCCATGGAATGCCCTATCAGGACCCAAATTGTAACGTTTAACTCAGTGGTCTCTAACCCTGGTCCTGGAGAGCTACTGTCCTGATTGTTTTCCATCCAACCCTAATGTACCACATCTGAATAGCTGGTTGATGAGCTGAATGAGGCTACATTATGTACGGGACTATACGGTTGCTACAGGATGGTAGCTCTCCATGAAAAAGCTTGGAGACCACTGCTTTACTAATCAGTTGTGGGAGGCGGGGGCGCTTTGTTATTGTTTTAACTGCAGATGGGCCCTTTAAGATGAGCTGGTCTCCTACCATTTTAGTGTTTCCTGAATGAAAAAAGTGGGAAAGAAGTGAAACTGCAGAATAAAACTGAGAATATCTCAAATTGTTATGGGAGGTAAGATCAGAGAGACAATCGTCTTGGTAAACTTTAAAACGAGCAAAGCATCAGTAAACATGCTGCAGCTACCCAGCAATAACAATAGTAGAAATAATAAATATAGGGCGACGCTTATATATGTCATATTTCACAGCTACAAAAATATCTAAAACATAGGTGAAAAGTAGCATTTTAAAATGCTACGTTTCTCCTACGTTAGGTATTTTTGTAGCTGTGAAATATGACATATATAAGCATCACCCTATATTTATTATAGTAAATGTAATCTATCCTCACAGGATTAAGGGAAATTTGCTGCTGATGACTATAGCTCAAATAGGACGAGTATCTGTCAAAGATTGGAAACAAATTTCACTACTGCACCTGCCTTTGGTAAATGACTGTCAGTTCATACCTGCTGTATCTCTATGGCAAGACAACAGTCACCCATGTTCCATCCTAAAGACACACTCACATTGCGTGCAATGCACACATTTCAGTTGACTACTATGGTGGCCCAATTGGGCCGATCGGTGTAGATGCTGAGCAAGTACGTATGTCTGAGATATTGTCTGTTATGTATAGACACAGTACTTAGTCTTCTCTAGGATTAGGGCCAATCAGTGGCAGCAAACGTGAGCCAAGGGATCACAAATAAGTTGTTGTTTTATGGAACATTACCCAATGAAATGCTCTCAATGGTTTTAAGGTGATGAACTAAAAGTTTTAGTCGTATACAAGTTGGTTTTTGAGCATTTGCCAGTGGTTCATGGCCCGTTTTTTTATAACCTGTTATTCTGCATCTTTTTACCTTCCAGGTATAATCATGGGATCTGGCGTTACAAAGTCAAACCAGTTCCAAACGACAAAGGGAAGGAAAGGTATGCCTGACAACTGGGAGCAGTGATCTAATTTCCAATTTCTAGCAATGGTGTTCATTAAAAAGACATCAGAGCGCAACTTTAAAATGCTCAAATTATGCTTTTTGGCTTTTTCCCTTTCCTTAATTGTGTTATACATGTTTTTGTGCATGTAATAGGTTTAAAAAGTGAAAAAGACCAAAGTCCACCCCAAAGGGAGTTTCATCTCCTACAGAAAACACTGTTCACAAACTGCTCCAAACAGCACGATTGTAGTCAAGCTGAACTGACCTCAGCTCGTAACAGAAGTTACATTTAACACCTTTTTTAAATATGGTGATGGGTTGTGTTTTCAAGATGTGGAATATTGCTGTTGTGTTTAAATCAGCTGCTGTTATGGTCACAGTCAAATGTAGCCTTGTGAGCTAACATTACAAAGTTAGCACAAGATAAACACACAGGGAGAATAGAGGAGCTGCAGCAAAGTCCATTACAACAAAAAACATGTTTTTTTTATTAAACCACGTTAACCTATTTTGGTACAACCTTTAAATACTGTCATGAACTTGAAAATAAGCATAATATGAGCTTTAGGAATGCCAGAATTTATTTTTTAATTGATTGAATTTTAGTGTGTTTAAATGACAGCTACTTTTGACCCACAGCCCGCGACCTAGAATCTAACGTGACAATGTAAAAGCTGAAATGTTGATGTGAAAATGTTAAAATCACAAAATAACTTGTGGAATAGTATGTTTACACAGTTTAAAAACACTATTTTCCTTTTCAGATGCATTACATTTAAAATTGCTAACTGTTTCTTTAAAACATGAGATTTGTGATCTCAACATGCAAGACATATGTCAGTCATTCTGTGATCATTAACCTATTGAACAAATCAATTCCTTTTCATTTCTTCATGTTAGAGCTAACATGAAAAGCGCTAGCCATATATTAATATATATATATATATATATATATATACTAGCAATCTGCCTATGCTAGTATAGAAAATGGAATCCACTGATAACATAGGATTTCCTCACTGATTTCGTACACTATGCAATTTTACTAACAACCTACAGTCTCTTTTATATATTTTGTGGATTAGAAAGTACTCTATTTTGAAAACTTTACTGCTGATATGCACACTTTTTCAGAATTTATCATATATTTTTATATTTCATAAAGTCATGCCACATATGTATACAGAATAACAATGGCTTTGTCTAACTCATCTCAATGTCTAATGAGTTTGTATGTGTCTGAGAATACATTTGAACTTTTTTCTATATCTGGAACGCTACATGAAGCTGTCACAAGTAAGTACATATGCTTTCCATTTACTATTAAATGTAATACTTCTGAGTTAGCATATAACAGGATGTCAAGATTGTAGTGTTCAGGTTATTTTTGAACAGAAAAGGACTAGTAATGAGGCTGGACTTTTTAAAATGTTATTACATTTTTGATTCTTGGAAAAAAATTGGATTTTGTGTTAAACCTTTTTCTATTAACAACAAATGTTTCTTTCTCCTATGAATCAGCCTACTGGCCTGATGGAATAATCCACCAGGAATTGTCCTTTTTGGCCATTTTACATGAGCAGGTGTCAAAATGGGCCTGTATGGATATGTAGCCTAAAACCCCAAAAAGCAAACATTCCTGAACATCACACTTTACTCTAAGTAGCTCTGGAGATGTCCCTGTACTTAATGTAAGTTGCTCTGGAAAAGAGCATCTGCTAAGTGACTAAAATTAAAATAAATAAATGTGACTATAAAAACCTCCCTGTTAGGGATAAAACCTGGGAAGAAACCTAGAGAGGAGCTGGACTCTGAGGGGTGGGGCCACTGGCCAGTCATCTACTGAACCAGTACTAAAATACTGAACCAGTTCATATTTATTTGAACATGTTGGAAAGAATATGACAATAATATTTACAGTCTTAGGCAAAGGTTTAGGCACACCAGACAATTTCTATGATTTTCATTTATAAATAATTGGGTGTTTGGATCAGCAATTTAATTTGGATCTATCAAATAACTGAAGGACACAGTAATATTTCAGTAGTGAAATTAGGTTTATTGGATGAACAGAAATTGTGCAATGAGCATCAAAATGAAATTAGACAGGTGCATAAATTTGAGCACCCTTGTCATTTTGTGTTTTTCTGTTAATCCAATGAACCTCATTTCACTACTGAAATATTATTGTGTCCTTCAGTTATTTGATAGATCAAAATAAAATTGCTGATCCACACACCAAATTATTTATAAATGAAAATCATGGAAATTGTCAGGGGTGCCCAAACTTTTGCATACAACTGTATGTATGTATGCATGTATGTATGAACTGTATGTACATGTATGTATATATGTATGAACTGTATGTATGTATGAACTGTAAGTACGTACGTATGTATGTACAGTATCTCACAAAATTGAGTACACCCCTCACATTTCTGTAAATATTTGATTATAACTTTTCATGTGAAAACACTGAAGTAATGACACTTTGCTACAATGTAAAGTAGTCAGTGTACAGCTTGTATAACAGTGTAAATTTGCTGTCCCCTCAAAATAACCCAACACACAGCCACTAAGGTCTTAACCACTGGCAACAAAAGTGAGTACACCCCTAAGTGAAAATGTCCAAATTGGGCCCAATTAGCCATTTTCCCTCTCTGGTGTCATATGATTCGTTAGTGTTACAAGGTCTCAGGTGTGAATGTTAATTTTAAGAACTCTCTGTCGATGTGAAGGCTATAAGAAGATTGCCAAGACCCTGAAACTGAGCTGCAGCATGATGGCCAAGATCATTCAACGGTTTTACGGGACAGGTTCCACTCAGAACAGGCCTCGCCATGGTTGAACAAAGACGTTGAGTGCACATGCTGAGTGTCATATCCAGAGGTTGAGAAAACAACGTATAAGTGCTTCCAGCATTGTTGCAGAGGTTGACGGGGTGGGGGGTCAGCCTGTCAGTGCTCAGACCATACGCCTCACACCCCATCAAATTGCAGCCACTTCACAAGATTATGCACAAGAAATCCTGCAAACAGTTTGCTGAAGACATGCTAAGGACATGGATTACTGGAACCATGTCCTGTGATGTAATGAGACCAAGATAAAGTTATTTGGTTCAGATGGTGTCAAGCGAGTGTGGCAGCAACCAGATGAGGAGTACAAAGACAAGTGTGTTTTGTGTGTACAGTCAAGCATGGTGGTGGGAGTGTCATGGTCTGGGCCTGCATGAGTGCTGTCGGCACTGGGGAGCTACAGTTCAGTGAGGAAACCATGAATGCCAACATGTACTGTGATATACTGAAGCAGAGCATGATTCCCTCCCTTCGGAGACTGGGTCGCAGGGAAGTATTCCAACATGATATTTACCACTGCCTTGCTAAAGAAGCTGAGGTTAAAGGTGATGGACTGGCCAAGCACATCTCCTGACCAAAACCCTATTGACCATCTGTGGGGCATCCTCAAATGGAAGGTGGAGCACAAGGTCTCTAAAATCCACCAGCTCCGTGATGTCATCATGGAGGAGTGGAACAGGACTCGAGTGGCAACCTGGGAAGCTCTGGTGAACTCCATGTCCAGGAGGGTTAAGGCAGTACTGGAAAGTAATGGTGGACACACAAAATATTGACACTTTGGCCCAATTTGGACATTTTCACTTGTGGGTGTACTCACTTTTGTTGCCAGCGGTTTAGACCTTAACCTCACGTTTGTGAGATGATATTGGTGTTTTACCTAATCAACTGCATATTTATTTGACAGTAAACATTTATTTTGAAATTGATGCATTCAACACGTTCCAAAAAAGTTGGGACAGGCAATTTAGGACTAAAGGACTAATAGCGATGTGACAAGCTGAAATAAGAAGGTGAAATCCCAACAGGTGAGGCAATCATGTAATCAAAGTATATAAATACATACAGTCGCTTTTTGGCAAAATTCTACATTTTAAATCAATATATGTAATTTACATGAATCGTGTAGATTAGTGACGGACTGGCGATGAAAAACAGATCAACGGAACAAATCTTTCCCAATCTGTATGTAATGGATTGTTTGCCAGGTTGTTAGCTCGTCAGTTAACATTATCAATAGTGAAATGTTTTACAATGTTAAAGTTCCCAATCAGAATCATTTGGCTGAGTTAAGGCTAACTTCCTTTGCAAAGTACTAATGTCTGGATAAAACACAAACAGAACACATAAGTCACTCTTTAAACCAAAATACCGGTGTTTTATAAGCAGCCACTTTAAAAGGCCTTCAAGCGCAAGGATGGGTCGAGGCTCGCCAGTCTGCCAACAGATACATCAGTGAATAATCCAACACTTTGAGAACAAAATTCCCCAAAGATAAATCGATAGGATGTTGGGCATTTCACCTTCTACAGTTATTCAACCCCATTGCAACCCCAACCCAATTGTTTATTGTAAAAACGTACAGAATGTCAGCTGTTTGAAATGAACAAATCAAACAAAAGCAATTGAAATAGCTCAACACAACAAATGCTTCAATTGGTTTTGCCAAATCCAACTGAAAAACCTACTTATAATGACTTCTCCAGTCTCAAAATTATTCAACCCTCTGAATAGAATTCCTTACAACACCACAAATATGCATCAAATAATGGGTTAATATAATGTTTTCAATATATTACAGAATAAATTGAATTTTCACAAGCAATTTGTATACTGTCCCAATTTTTTCTGAATTGGGGTTGTGTAGGCCAGCCATGGTCAAGTCGGGCTCGTATTACGTTCGGGACCAGATTGAATGGATCTTAATTCGGGACTACGGGCTCGCATTATGTTCGGGACCGCAGTGAATGGAATGGTGTAGCGCATCAAACCCATTGTGTGATACCATTCTGTTTCCCCCAGTCCGGACGGTAATGCGAGCCTGGCATCGCCAGTTAAGATCCAACGACCGCGGCTGGTATAGGCACATCTGTGGGTATAGCCCAAGTTGCACTAAATGGTCTTCAACTATGACCAACAGCAATCAAGGCAGCTGTGCTGATCCAGCGGTGGTACCGTCAGTATGTGGCTCGTAAAGAGATGAGACGCAGATACACCTGGAACATCTTCCAGTCCATAGAGTATTCCGGGGAGCAGGCACAGATCAAGGTAAGATACACCATGCTGCCTTTGTGTACAGTTGAAATCGAACTTATTCAACCCCATTGCAAATTTTTTTATTGTAAAAACGTACAGAATGTCAGCTGTTTGAAATAAACAAATCAAACAAAAGCTATTGAAATAGCTCAAGACAACAAATGCTTCAAGTGGTTTCGCCAAATCCAACTGAAACATCTACTTATAATGACTTCTCCAGTCTCAAAATTATTCAACCCTCCTAATAGAATTCCTTACAATACCACAAATATACAAAAGAAGTGTCTAAAGTACACCTGATGCAACTAACCGAGGGCTTCATTAGTTGCACCAGGTGTGCTTGAGCTGGAACACATGAAATACCTGAATGGCCCAGGAGTTTGTTGAGTGTCACGTTTGACTCAATGTTAGAAACAAAAGAATGGTCTAAAAAGATACGAGGAGAGATCATTGCCTTTCACAAACAAGGAACAGGATACAAAAAGATAGCCAAGGCACTGAATGTTCCCAAAGACACCGTTGGAAACATAGTTTCAGCTGACAGTCTGTACGTTTTGACAATAAACCTGATTTGCAATGAGAGTTGAATCATTTTGATTACAACTGTATATAAGTTTATTTCTGGTCACCTACTGTAGGTCTAGGACCAACTGACTTTATCAGAACTACATCTACATGTATACTTTAATGACTTTATCAGAACTACATCTACATGTATACTTTAATGGCTAAAACCAGATGTAAATGATGTAGAAAGGATAATTGACCACTACGTTTATAAACATGTCATCTTTGAGAACTAACAATCATCAAAATAACAACAACAGTCATTGTTGTCATTTATCCATGGTGCAATGCCATTGCATATTCACTGATATTACTAGCCTCACATTGCTGATTTCTGCCAAAATACACTTTAAAGATGCTAGAAAATGTTTACTTTCCATATTTACTTTCCATATGCAGGCAAGATGAGTAATGAACAAGTGGCTGTATATAACGTTAGACAATCTTCTATGCAATTTTGCAGCCAAACAGCTCTTTCCTAGTCTCACAATGTTGTTCGGAAGATGAATATACCATTTAATCTCAAAGATTTCTCAATGTCTAATATAATATAAATATATATAAAGGTCTAATATAATATTTCCGTTGTTGCTGTTTAACTGGACCCAGCAGAACAATTGCCTGATTTGATTACACACATATAAAAAAATAGTCAGCATTGCCATAATTTAGCCCATTCCATTTCCTTGAGATTATTCACACTGAAAGCCCGACCTTTTCAACTTTACCACTCCGGTAGTGACTAGTGCACTTGACTACCAGTCACAAAGAAATTATCTGACTGGGATGAAGAACTTGTAGAGTTCTCAGATTAAGAGTTCTCGGATTAAGTCTGGAATAGTGCTTTACTTAAATAGAAGCTGTTCACATGGCCAACTCAGCCTTATACAGTTTAAGGTAGTCTAGTTCACTGTATCTATTTCACTTAAGACAGATTAGCCAAGGCTACCCAAATATTGACAGAACATATACAAGCTCCATGCCAGACTTGACCCATAAATCGTAAGCGTATCACTTTCTGGCATATTGTTGGTCCACTATTTTCACAAATCTGGCAGAACCGTGTAGTAATAGTATAGAGTTGCAACCAAGTTTAGCTTGCAATATTATTTCATTTAATTGGAAATAAAATCAGTCTCCTTATCTCAAATTTTTAAGCCATTTGTTAAAGTTGCACTATGTAACTTTCCATTCATTTGTCCTGTCGGCTTGAATTTTAAATATTTTTTATTATATTTTTATATAAATGTTTTTACTGAACACAGAAATAATACAGGGACAATATAACAAATTTCCAAAAATACACATTATTATTTTGCCCATCATATGCATTCGTTGCTAGTTACAGTAATGTTGTGAAATGTTGATTTTGCTGTTCTCCTATTCTCTATGTTTTGTATTTTTTAAGTTTATGTTTTCAACCCCTGGATTTAATATACTCGTTCCTAATGTATACTAGTCCTAAAACACAGTTAATGTATTTTTTGTAGTTTTCATAAAAGGTTACCTAGTGTAGGTTTAAATTGAATAAACATAACGAAAGTACATAATTGAATGGTTTTATTATTGGATATGATTGTATTCTGTTTTTAACTCACCACCACCCCAGGTTCCTACTCAGTGATGAAACCAAAGTCGATGAACTGTGATGTATCTAATTATTAATCAAAGAAAGACATGAGCATTTGTAAAAAGAGCAAATAGACACTATTTCTCACGGAAACAGTGCCGGTGTTTATTCCATTCTCAAATAGGAAAAAGACCCCTTCAATTTTCAAGAACATGACATTATATTCCTCACTGAAACCCCCCCACTATTTCCTGATTCGCTGACTGGTCAGGATT
>JACXGM010002826.1:23673-44897 GCA_016801145.1 Umbra pygmaea | reverse complement strand
CTTCCCCATGTGTGGTGTTTTAGCTCCCTCTTGTGTCTGTTTCATGTCTTGCCTTAGTTATGATTTAGGTGACGTCATTGTTAAGTGTCCCCAGATGTTTTACGTTAAGTCCTCGTTAGGTTAGTATTTAAGGTTGTGTGTTTGCTCCCCTCCCTTGTTGGTCAATGTATCCTGTTACGTGTTCCTGTGTCCTGTTATTGTAGAGTCCTTTTCGCCCCACGTGGCAGTTTTGTTTTATTCTAATAAAAGTTATTTGGAAGATTGCAACCTTCACGCCTGTCTCTCACTCCTTATACCTGGGAACCATGACAGTAGACCACAAGTTTCCAGTTCAAACTGGCCAAATAGGAACTAGAACTCTAAACTGTTTTTTAACATAGACATCCGATTAATAATTGTCCACTAACATAAATTATTTTATTGCATTAATATCTTAAATCTCTAATTACAATGGACAACACATCTTTTTAAAGATTTCAGCTTCCTGAAAAAGTTTTGCAATTATGAAAGACCTCTTCAAATTAAAAACAAATATAAGTTCTGCTTTACTGTATCAGTTAGGAATTTTGAGAAATATAAAATGTTGTAATGGCAAAATGTTTCTTATACGTAAGATTGTACACACGGTCCAGTGCATCACATTGCAGTGTCTAATGACAAGCAGCCAGCATAGTACCAATACAACTCTCAATAACATCTTCAATGCCTTCTAGGCAAGTTTCTCTTGACCCACTAACAAATCTTTCAATCGCTTGTCATTGATGAAGTGTCTCATCTGTGGATCAATAAAAATATCTTGGTATCAATTATTCTTGGAAAAATCTCATACAACAAAAACCTTCGTCCTTGTTAATCGCTTTCCCAACTTTTTAAATTAGTAACATAACTGTTTTATGTGAGGAGGAGGCAAAACTATCACAAACAAAAACCCTCAAATTCTGTCAAACTCCAAGCATTGATCATGTAAGAATGGGCTGCCTTCAGTGTGCTAGTGTGGTTTGCAGAGGTCTTAAGAAAGAATGGCCAACACTACAAATATTGACTCTTTGCATAAACTTAAAGTTTTTCCTGATTGCTAAAACAATAAAAGTGAAAGCCGAGACCAAAGCTTTGAAACCGTAATGCTTGCATGCATGTCGTATACGCAGGCACCAAACAAATATACACATTGTCGGCATGGCACCGTAAACGATTCTGCAACACACGGTGCAAAACACTACACACAGTGTTGCATGTTACACACATTGGCCAATGATGAAACACCCTGCAGTCAGCACGTCAGTTCAATAATCAAAACACAAATGACATTAGCAACACCCCTGCACACACAGTAAAACACTTAAACAGTAATTGAACACCAAACGGTCACATACAGTGCGTTGCGAAACATTTCAACCTTTTGCCACATTTCTGGCTTCAAACATAAAGATATAAAACTGTGGGACACAATCATGAAGTGGAAAGAAATTTATTGGATATTTCAAACTTTTAACAAATAAAAAACTGACGAATTGGGCGAGCAAAATTATGTACTTTTAGTGCAGCAAACACTCTCCAGAAGTTCAGTGAGGATCTCTGAATAATCCAATGTTGACCTAAATGACTAATGATGATAAATAGAAACCACCTGTGTGTAATCAAGTCTCCGTATAAATGCACCTGCTCTGTGATAGTCAAAGAGGTCTGTTGAAAGCACAGAGAGCATCATGAAGAACAAGGATCACACCAGGCAGGCCAGAGATACTGTTGTGGAGAAGTTTAAAGCCGGATTTGAATACAGAAAGATTTCCCAAGCTTTAAACATCCCAAGGAGCACTGTGCAAGTGATGATGTTGAAATGGAAGGAGTATCAGACCCCTGCAAATCTACCAAGACCCGGCCGTCCCTCTAAACCTTCAGCTCATACAAGGAGAAGACTGATCAGAAATGCAGCCAAGAGGCCCATGATCACTCTGGATGAACTGTAGAGATCTACAGCTGAGGGGGGCGAGTCTGTCCATAGGACAACAATCAGTCGTATACTGCACAAATCTGGCCTTTATGGAAGAGTGGCAAGATGAAAGCCATTTCTGAAAGATATCCATAAAAAGTGTCATTTAAAGTATGCCACAAGCCACCTGGGAGACACACCAAACATGTGGAAGAAGGTGCTCTGGTCAGATGAAACAAAAATGGAAGGTTTTGGCAACAATGCTAAATGTTATGTTTGGCGTAAAAGCAACACAGCTCACCACCCTGAGCACACCATCCCCACTGTCAAACATGGTGGTGGCAGCATCATGGTTTGGGCCTGCTTCTCTTCAGCAGGGACAGGGAAGATGGCTAAAATTGATGGGAAGATGGATGGAGCCAAATACAGGACCATTCTGGAAGAAAACCTGATGGAGTCTGCAAAAGAACTGAGACTGGGACAGAGATTTGTCTTCCAACAAGACAATAATCCAAAACATGAAGCAAAATCTACAATGGAATGGTTCACAAATAAACATATCCAGGAGTTAGAATGGCCAAGTCAAAGTCCAGACCTGAAACCAATCGAGAATCTGTGGAAAGAACTGAAAACTGCTGTTAACAAATGCTCTCCATCCAACCTCACTGAGCTTGAGCTGTTTTGCAAGGAGGAATGGGCAAAAATTTCAGTCTCTCGATAGGCAAAACTGATAGAGACATACCCCAAGCGACTTACAGCTGTAATCGCAGCAAAAGGTGGCGCTACAAAGTATTAACTGAAGGGGGCTAAATAATTTTGTACGCCCAATTTTTCAGTTCTTTATTTGTTAAAAAGTTTGAAATATCCAATAAATTTCGTTCCACTTCATGATTTTGTCCCACTTGTTGTTGATTCTTCACAAAAAAATACAGTTTCATGTCTTTATTTTTAAAGCCTAACATGTGGCAAAAGGTTGAAAAGTTCAAGGGGGCCAAATACTTTCGCAAGGCACTGTATGTAACATAGAAATCAGGTATCACGAATATGGAGGCTGAAGTACCAAGGGGAAGGAAAAGACGAGGAAAAAACAGGGAGACGAAGAGGAGAATGAGGAAGAGACGGGATGGAGGGAGAGGAGAATGAGAAAGAGGAGAACGAGGAAGATATGGGGGAAGAGGGAGAGGAGAACAAGGAAGGGACGTCGGAAGAGCGAGAGGAGAAAAAGGAAGAGACAGGTAAAAAACAGACATCGGGGCCAAAACATCATCGGCCAAAGGGCCATCGAGAACGTCCCGGGCAGTGCGGAGGCAACATCACCATGTGTGCCGCCATTAGTGGCCAGGGAGTCCTCCATCACCATGCCACCCTGGCTCCCTACAACACTGCACACATACTGACATTTCTGCATGGACTACATGCCGCGGTCACATAGGACCGACCAGGGCAGCCCATGTTTGTTGTCATCTGGGATAATGTCAGTTCCACCGGGCTGATCTGGTCCGGGACTGGTTCGCCAACCATGATCATTTCATGGAGCTGTACCTGCCCCCTTATTCCCAGTTCCTCAACCTGATAGAGGAAATATTTTCGGCATGGCGGTGGAAGGTCTATGACTGCCTACCACATGCACGCGTGCCGCTCCTGCGATCAATGGAGAAGGCATGTAAAGACATCGAGGTAGCGTCGATCCACGGGTGGCTACGCCACGCCCAGCAACATTTTCCCTGTTGCCTGGCGAGGGAGAACATCGCCTGTGATGTGGATGAGGTGACGTGGCCCGAACCCAATCGATGGAGTGATCCCTGACTTCCCAATGGGAGTTGTTGTGCTACCTGCACAGTGTATCACTGAGGCTTGGTTGCGGGACTAAAAACGGTTTAAAAACTACAAATGACAGAAGTGTCCTGTGTAAAGTTGACCAGTGTGTTGTGTCTGTTTGACTGTTTATTGTTAATGTGCATGTTTGTTCCCTATTGATCTGAAGAGGGCCTTTTGAAGTCATAGTGTTAAGTTTTGATTGCAGAATGCAGTTTTGACATTGCAGTTAGATGTTAATCTCCAAGTATTGTGTCAAGAATTCTTGTGTGTTGAGTTTTGACACGATGAGCGAAATTTAGCATTTTGTGTGTTAGCGTTTGGGAAAAACTGTAAACCGGAAAACTACATGTCTGACTACCTAACCACTGAGCCATCTTGATGCCCCTGTACGTATGTAACAAACCTATGACCACAATAACTGGTTTGCAACTCACCTAACTTGCTTTACTGTTATTATTTATTTTTACCCCTATTTTCAAATGTTGCTTGTCTTTCTACCTGTTCCTTTTTCCCTTGTGCCTAATAATTTAAGTCAGGAAGTCCACCATCTTTTTAGTCTATATGCTCATGTCCAGCTCAAGATCAAGCCTGAG
The DNA here is from genome assembly GCA_016801145.1 of Umbra pygmaea. NCBI lineage: Eukaryota > Metazoa > Chordata > Actinopteri > Esociformes > Umbridae > Umbra > Umbra pygmaea. The sequence continues at coordinate 40,556 of JACXGM010002826.1, read as the reverse complement.
TCCACAACATTAGGAAAACCTGTGGACTCTTCAGGTGTACAAAAGAGAATGGTAGGATCTCTTTTTTTGTCTCCTTCCCTGGTGGGCAGATAGACTTCACTCACTTGTGTTTTGTATTTTACCAACTGGTGGAATGAGAGATGGGAAAGATGTGCCAGTCAAATTCTTAAGTATATTGTCCTTCTGGCAGCAATTTATAGTGGGGTAAAAATGTCTGTACATTGTTAATTAATTTGAATGCTGTGTAAAACTAATCATTTGTGGCCTGCAGGGTCCTGGTGTTCTAAGCTGATGCCATCAGAACATGTATTAATGTGAGCATTTCATAAAAGTCCTGATTATAATCATAATCAGGAAAAGAAAAACAATTTTGTTAGTAAATACATATACTACATTCACACATTATCTTTATACCTGAAAAAGATCTACAGTATGACCAAGACGGTGAATTCTTGAATCAATTACATTTAACATTTGCAATCAGACAGTGTGCAAAGAGCATTTTTACAATTATGCTTCCCAGACAATCATTCTTGATTCCAATGTAGATTATTTTTGATTGCATACACTGTAGACCCCTTTCCACTGAGGATTCCACATGGAAGCCAACATATTTCCACAAAAAATGTTCCTCTGGGAACCATAGAAATGTTCTCTAGTGTGTAGGCTACAGCCAAGGAACCCTTTTCAGTGTAGTCAACTGGTTTTGAGGGATTCTATATGTTAGCATAATCTATCCGAATACATAGTACAACTAAATATTTTTGATTGTTCATCACTGTTATTTTTATATGAGTATGTTTTATTAAATTATTGTTTAACTAAAAAAGTGTAAATTTGATCATTTTTAAAAGATATACATATCATTTCCCTAATTGTTTGAGCATTTTATGTAATTATTTTTTACATACTCAATGCAGTCGTTTTTTGTAATCTCAATCAAAAGTGTACAAATGTTTTTAACTCACTGCATATATTACATATGAGTCCATCTTGCGGTTTTATATATGTCATCTGAGGATGTTACTAAAGAAATGAATGATCTGTCTGTTATGTGTGATGAGATTTTGAGATCAGCAATAGTTATTGTAATGTTACTGGTTTTTGGACTGCTGAATGTTGCAGATCATGTACCAAGCACCCTAGAGACAGTAACACTGCACTTCATGGGGTTCACTTAAAACGTAATCTAGTATGTCTAATTCTGCTCTTTCTCATTTTACAACATTCAATTTATCCTGTTTCAGCTGCATATTTACAACTACTTTTGCTTTTGTTTATTAGCTGCTGTCCTATATGAAGAAGAGGGTCAGAACTGAAAGCAGATTAAGGAAGGATGGAAAAGGACCAGGTTGGGCTTAGAGAATGAGCCACACCAGGAGCTTGAATAAACCTGTATCATGATGGACATTGGGAGGTTACAGAGGCCACACTGGGGTGTTGATGATGAGGTACCATGATGGACCTGGGGAGGTTACTGGAGCCAAACTGGGGTGTGGATGTCCCTGTACCATGATGGACCTGGGAAGGTTACAGGAGCCATCTGGGGTGTAGATAATGAGGTGCCATGGTAGATTAATTTTGAGGTGGATAATGTTTTGAAGTGGTTGTTACAGCTTCAAAACAGATGTTGTCAGTCAAAATAATATTTTTAAGGTTCCCATAAATAGCAAAAATATTTTACACAAAATAATGTGTTATTAGTAAAACTGGGGTTTCCAAATGTTTATCTGCAGCCTCTCCTTTAAATGGACGGTTTCACTGTATTTCTATGTTTTCTGAGCATCAACCAGTGGATTTAAGGTGAACACAAAGTCTCCCGAAACACCCAAATATGTCCCTTAATGTGACAAAAAATGGCCACACTTTAATGAATGTTTTTACACATTTTCTGCAACTCAATGTATTTTTTTCCCTATTTAGAAAGTCCCAGAGAGCTTTGAAGCTTGTCAAATAATGTATTTCAGTGTTTTTGTTGACTTTGTTCATGCTTTCCTTTGGCCCTGCAGAAAGATACTGAGGAACACAAGGTAAGTTCCTTAAAGAACTATACTGATATCACTGTTCTGTAACATAGTGTAGTGATATCACTATTGTAAAACAGCCTTTATAGGAAAAATACAGATTATGGTCCTCCTGTTAATTTGCTGATTTAGTGAACTTGACTATGCATTGAATTAAGGATTTGGTGTTGTACTTATTAAGCTGAAATTAAAAACAGAATATTATAAAACTTAAACAGAAGGAAATTAACCCTATCTTTACAATTGAACCTTCCAATGGGAGCGGAGAAAATGTAATTAAATAGAAAGTTCTTCCAAATATTCTTATGATGTAAGCAGTCTATTCACATAAGGTATACCAGCAGTCCATCCATTCGTTTTGTTTACTGTACCTGACCACTGTTTTAAATGGAAAATGTTTGGAATTTGTGGCAGAAATTTAAAGCAAATGAAAAGTACCTACAGCAAATTTTTTCATAGCTTAAAGGACAATTCCGGTGCAAAATGAACCTAGGGATTACAGTTTTTCCCGATTGCTAAAACACTAAAAGTAAATGCTCATAACAAAGCGTTGAAACCGTAACGTTTGCATGCATTTGGTATACTCAGGCACCAAATGAATAAACACAATGTCGGCATGGCACCGTAAACAATTCTGTAACACACGGTGCAAAACACTACACACATCGTGCATGTGTTACACACATTGGCCAATGATGAAACACTCTGCAGTCAGCACGTCCTTTCAATAGTTAAAACACACACGACATTAGCAACACTCCCGCACACAGAGTAAAACACTTAACCTGTAACTGAAAACCAATCAGTCACTATATATAATTCAGGTATGAGCACCTGTCCTGAGACAATCGTGAATAAGGAGAAGATGAGGAAAAGACGGGAAGAGGGAGAGGAGAACGAGGAAGAGACGGAAAGTGAAGAAGGAGAGGAGATAGAGGAAGAGACTGGTAAAAACCAGACATCGGGATTGAAACCTTATCGGCCAAAGGGCCATCGAGAACTTAGCCGGGCAGTGTGTGGCCAACATCACCATGTGTGACACCATTAGTGATCAGGGGGTCCTCCATCACCATGCCACCCTGGGTCCCTACAACACTTCACACATACTGACATTTCTGCATGCACTACATGCCGCGGTCACATAGGACCAACCAGGGCAGCCCCTGTTCATTGTTATCTGGGATAATGTCAGTTTACACCGGGCTGCTCTGGTCCGGGACTAATTCGCCAACCACGACCATTTCAGGGTGCTGTATCTGCCCCCTTATTTCCCGGTCCTCAACCTGATAGGGGAATTATTTTCGGCATGGCGGTGGAAGGTCTATGACCGCCTACACATGCAAGCGTGCCGCTCCTGCGAGCAATGGAGGAGGCATGCGGAGACATCGAGGTGGGCACGATCCATGGGTGGTTACGCCACTCCCCGCAATATTTTCCCGTTGCCTGGCAAGGGAGAACATCGCCTGTGACATGGACGAGGTGACGTGGCCCGACCCCAATCGACGGAGTGATCCCTGACTTGTAATGGGAGTTTGTTTACTACCTATACAATGTATCACCGAGGCTTGGTTTCAAGAATAAAAACGTTTTAAAAACTACAAATGATAGTGTTTTGAGTAAAGTTGACCAGTTTGTTGTGTCTGTTTGACTGTTTATTGTTCATGTGCATGTGTGTTAACAATCGATCTGAAGAGGGCCTTTTGAAGTCAGAGTGTTAAGTTTTGATTGCAGAATGGCAGTTTTGACATGGCAGTTCAATGTTAATCTTCAAGTGTTGTGTAAACATTCCTGTGTGTTGAGTTTTGACACAATGAGCCATATTATGCATTTTGTGTGTTAGCAATTGGAAAAAATTGTAATAAAACATTGGTACCGAGACGGCTGTTCTCAGGGATATGATTTCATGCTAATCGACTGTGCCTAATTTTCGTGCGAACAGATAGTTATAAGGGAATGGATGAAGTCAATATAAATCGCTATTTTATACCACTAACTATGCTCAAAATAGCACCACACTTCCACAGTAGCATAATGAGGGTCCTTACATGTAAAGCAAAGCATTGAGAACTTTGTAAGAAATACAGACAGTTTATTAAAAAGATAGTTTAAAAGACTATGTATGAATGTATGAATCCACCAATGTTGTGGCATAGGTTAGGTGTTACAAAATAAACTATTTGCTCAAAAAACAACTTTCTATATGCACTGTTGTCTTGTTTCAGAGGTGTAGTAAGCTAAATGATCTTGAAACAAACAGTGGTGATTCAATTCTAAAAACTCAAACAAGGAAATGGTGTTAGAAAACTAAGATATAAAGATTTATTTTCTGTAGGCTACACACATACTTATCATTACTACTGCTGAGTTTCACAACTATACTGCATGCTTATATAACCTAATCAATGAAACTCTTGTTTGCAGGTTTTTTTATATGAAAATTAAAAGTGCAGGAAATCTAATTTTTTGGCCATATATGGTACATACATATGAAAAGTCTTAACATATATTTGAAAATATAATACCATATATGTTAATTACAAAACTTGAATTACAAAATGAGGAAAAATATGTCACATATATAAAAACAGCAAATGTTTGCATATTTCGACATATATGTACATATATGTGATGATGTTTCCACCATATATGCCAATATCTGATATATAAGTATACATACATATATGGCCATATATTAGATTTCCGTATGGGATACATTTAAAAAAACATTTTACCAAATATTTAATTGACAAACATGTCATACCCCAGCTTATCATCACATATACAGTACTGTATTTAACATCAATATCTCACACATAAGCACTCATTTTTGTTTAAGTTTGTAGACAAATTTTTAACTGACATAAAACAAGAATAAATGTTGCAGTATTTCTATATTCTTTATTTACATAATCTCATAATCTGGGGCAGGCTTGGTGGCCTAGTGGATAGCACTGTGGCTTCACAGCAAGAACATTCTGGGTTCAAATCCTTGCCATCCTGGTTCTTTCTGTGTGGAGTTTGCATGTTCTCTCCATGTCTGCATGGGTTTCCTCTGGGTGCTTCAGTTTCCCCCACCATCAAAAAAAATGCAGGTTAGGTTCTCTGCATCCCTGCTAGGCTAACATGCTTGTTAAGATAGGCTTCCAGGCATTTTTATCTGTTGTGCTCTAGCAGTCTGTTGTGCTGCTGCATTGGCCTTTTTTCTATTTCTTTCTCCCTCGCAGGCACCTACACTGTAAACATATGTGTGAAAAAACAGTAATAAGTACTGGTAATTTGTTGCAAGTGCTTTTTCAATAATTTTATAGAGGTGTACTTCAAGACTTTATAAACACAGTAGATGTCTGTTACAAAGTAATTTCTGCTCTTAAGTGTTAACAGACATTTACTGTGTTCATACATATTTTTTCTGTTATTGTCTTAAAGGAAATGTAGGTAAATAGAAAGAATACTGGTTTATTTGTTACCAGTACTTTTTATGGAACAATTTTTTACAGTATACTGGGAACTCCAGATATACAAATTAAAGACACTAACTTCCTGGCGAAACTCTTAAAATAATGTCACACCTTTAATTAATCAAATGCTCCTACTATTTATTTTAGAATTTAGAGTTTAGGACTGTAGTGTGAGTGATTCTCCCTGTGTACTGTATTGCTATGTGTATCATGCTACTATTTGTGATTATCTATTATTGTGGAATATTGTTAAGAATACTACTATTGTGCAATGTAAAGCTGTTCCTTATACATACTTCAGGAAAGCCATACAAACAATGAGACCCTCAAGCAAAATAATTTGCCCACCAGTGGGCAAAATATTACAGTGTTTTCAAATTGTTAACACACAAAATGGTGAATTTGACATGTCAAAACTCACAAGAATTGTTGACGCAACACTTGGAGAATAACATCTAACTGCCATGTCAAAAAGACATTCTGCAATCAAAACGTAACACTCTGGGCCCTATTTTAACGATCTCAAATGCAAGTCTCAAACGCGAAACGCAAGTTACATTGTGGGAGGGTCCCTGGCGCTGTTGCTATTTTACCGGCGGGATAAATGATTCTTGCATATCTGAAATGGGTAGGTCTAAAGTAGCTTCATTAGTCATAGGTGTGGTTTGGGCGTAACGTGCAATAAACCAATCAGATCGTCATCTCACATTCCCTTTAAGAGCAGGCGCGCTTGTTCCATGGCGGATTGCTATTATAACGGCGATTTTCTATTGATTTTTATTTTTACAAAATGTAAATAAAGAAATGTCACAAGACATTGGAGATTACTCTTCTGTCAAATAAGCTTTCCTCTCCCGTTCTGCATTTCTCGGCATTTAAGTGGCTGGCACGCATGTCAACATCACGTCTCCTGAAGTCCTCTAATATTTCCTAATTAGTGTCATCAACACATCCATGATTCATGGAAATGTTGAGTAAAATATACCAAGCCACAAAGAATGCTGCGACTTGAGTAGTGCAACTGTTCTATCCAAACACCTGATGCGCATTTTCAGTGTGCCAAATGTTCGTTCAATTAGGCTACACTGCGTGTTTGTGTGTGTTTTTGATTAAACAGAATTTTACGCACTTGCTGGCATCATAAATTGTGTCATCATCATTAACCATGTCTTTAACGGATAGCTGTTGACCTCTTCACAGCCACCCATCCAAGGGGGGATTCCTCATGGCAAAGTTGCCATAAATTAGTCGTGGCTTGAGCCTGAGTAATTCTGAGTAAAGACATGGGTGATTTTACTATTAGCATCGCAAATTACATGTGTATACTTGTTGATTGAATGGGTTCCCTTGAGGTTGATGTATATCAGTGGAAATAATTCATTATGAATAATTTGAGTAAATGTGTACACTAGATGTATACCAATTTTTCACATTTTCGGACACCACAATGACTTCCTCGTGTGGTAATAATTTTCCTTCTAATTATGTTTTGCAATAATAAAGAACTGCTACATTTGTGTAGATGAGAGGAGCAAAGTGTATGCGCGTTGTGCACACGCTACATTATGGTTAAGCATGCACCCTTAAAATAGCATATGAATAACACGCCACTGACTTTAAACCAGGTTTTTCCTGGTCAGTGGCGGAATTGTTTTCGGGGACTGCAAGATAGCACCAGGGAACGTTTGCGCCGGAACACGCCTCTTCTTTTCGCTGAACCGCCCAACGAACACAAGTTCATTCCCTAATTTACCGACGCGCGTCTGTGGAGGGAAAAGTCCCATATGGTCGTGTGTAAGATTGGAATGATACATGCGTTTGTGTAAAAAGTCAATTGCGCTGGGTGTAAGATAGGGCCCTCTGACTTCGAAAGGCCCTCTTCGGATCGATGGGAAACCCATGCACATGTACAATAAACAGTCAAAGTAGACAACACACTGGACACTGCTATCGTTGGTAGTTTGTAAACCATTTTTTTTCCCGCAACCAAACCTCAGGCGGTCATAGATTTTTTCACCGCCATGCCGAAAATAATTCCTCGATCGGGTTGAGGAACGAATAAGGGGGCCGTTTCAGCACCATGAAATGGTTGTGGTTGGCAAACCAGTCCCGGACCAGTCCCGGTGGAAACTGACTTTATCTGAGATGACAACGAACATGGGCTGCCCTGGCCCGTCCTGTGTGACCGCAGCATGTAGCGCATGCAGAAATTTCAATATGTGTACAGTGTTGTAGGGACCCAGGGTGGCATGGTGATGGAGGACCTCCTGACCACTAATGGCAGCACATATGGTGATGTTGCCCCCACACTGCCTGGGGACGTTCTCGATGGCCCTTTGGCTGATTATGTTTTGGCCTCTGTCTGGATTTTGCCAGTCTCTTCCTCTTTCTCCTCTCCCTCTTTCCTGTCTCTTCCTCTTTCTCCTCTCCTTCTTCCCTGTCTCTTCCTCTTTCTCTTCTCCCTCTTCCCTGTCTCTTCTTCATTCTCCTGTCGTGTGTGTTTTGATTATTGAATGGACATGCTGAGTGCACAGTGTTTCATCATTGGCTAACGTGTGTAACATGCAACACTGTGTGTAGTTTTGACGCTTTGGTCTCGGCATTCACTTTAGTGTTTTAACAATCACATAAAAAACTGTAATAGATTCAAAATATGATAAGAATTCACAAAAATAGAAGATTTCAATAAAATGGTAATTGCTTTAAAAGAATTGTAATTTAAAAGTGATTTTTGTGATCAGCAGCTATGAGATATACCCAAAAGTGTTAAGGAAACAACATCCTTGCTGTCCAGTGTAATTATATACTTTCAGTACAGATTTATAATTTTTACCTTGAGTACTTGCATGTAGAAATAAATAAATTAAATAATTATCGTCACCTGTCCATATTATTAAACCCATGTAGACCTTTCACACATAACACAATGCATCTCATGAACACACTGCATCATTCCTGAAGACATTAGCCTCTGTCACACTAGCAGGGAAGTTACCACCACCAAAATAAAACATTTATACTACACAACATTAATATTGATATCTCAATAAAAGAGAATAGTGCTGCTATATTTCATGCTAGACAGGTACAACAAGGGAAACAGAGAAACAATTAATTATACAATTTTCACCAGCATTGCAAGAAGTATATAGCAGAGTCTTGCTCCACAACATAATATAGAAACGCGATGTGGATGGCACAATGATTGCCAACACTATGTGGTGCTAATTTTGTCAAATGACAGAGTTTTGCTTCAAAATTGTTTATCAATGGGCTCGCACCAGTTCTTTTCCTAATGACCAGTATGAATTCAGCATTTTAGGCTGGGGTTTTGTGTGTAACAAATCATTGCATAGTTTATAAAATCATTGTCCTATCTATAGAAAATATAGTTTTACAGCATTTACAAGGTGGTCACTCAAATGAAAGTAAAGTTGTTCTCACGGATTCAAATTCTACATAGTTCACTTTTAAGATTGTAAATGAGTGAAACATACATTTTGTCACTACATCTGTAAACTGGCTAGCTAGCAGTGAACTGTCTTTCTGGTTTCCTACAGTAGCTAATTTTATCATTAAAGGAAACCTCCAGACCCCTAAACAGCTCAAAAATAGTGTGCTGGTCATGTTTCTAACAAGACACCATCTCAGCGCATTTGATAATTTCGAACAATGTCAACGCAAATTTTTTGTAACTACAGCTAAAGGTGTTGATTTCCTGTTTTTTGTCCAATTTTATTCTCCAATCAACTCAATTCAAGACTAACAGTTTATAGTTTTGAAAATGTTGCATCCTTTACTGAACATGCTGAGAAGGTGTTTTTAGCGACTGCCGTGTCAGACACATGACCAGCACAACAATTTTGAGTTTCTGGAGTGATCCTTTAACATTATATTCACACTGTAAAAAATAATTAATTAAATAACAAAACAAATTACCAGTACTTTTTCTATTATTTTACAGAAATTTTCTTCAAGATAATAACAATACATACTTTATTAACACAGTATGTCCATTAACACAGAGAGCTGATATTACTTTGAAAAATCTACTGTGTTTTCTACTGTGTTTTCTGTTATCTAAAAGAAAATGCCTGTAAAAATAAAATAAAAGGTACTGATTATTTGTTACCAGTTCAATGTGCTGATATTTTTTACAGCGCATACAGCTACTTCATTTAGGGTTAAACATCAAATGATAAGATACAAACTGTTTAATGATGTGCCTTTTTCAGTAAAATGCTTAGTTATGATTTCTACCTAGAAATGCAGTATAGCATAGTAGCATAAGAAAAATAATTAGAAAACAAAGGTTAAAGAATAACACTGGCAAATAATGGCTCATGTTAGCACCAGAAACATAATATAGATCAGAGCAATGTGGCCAGCTGGATGGGCTATGCATTTTATTCTTCACAATATGTTGGTTAGTCATATTTGAATATTGTAAGATGGTTCAAATGATTGCAGGTTTGAATTAAGTTCCATTTTAGCACAAAAGGCTATGAAGACAATGTTGTATCACAATATACCATGACTGCATAATGTATTTTACCACTAAAGCTCAAGAAGAACCTCAATGTACAGCATCCTTCTCTGTCATGCCCCATTAATGTCACTGGTAACTACAGTATTTGACTACTCTCCAGTTCACTCCAACCCTAATTTAGCACACCTGATTCTAACAATCAGCTGGGCCCGGTTCCCCAAAACGTTCTTATCGCTAAGTAGTTCTTAACCTATAGGTTAAGGAATAGGTTAAGAACTACTTAGCGATAAGAACGTTTTGGGGAACCGGGCCCAGGTTGATAAGCTGAATGAGGCTACATTATGTGAGATTGGAGTGAAAACCTACAGGATGGTAACTCTCCAGGATCAGGGTTGTTTATGTTTTTTATGGTTAGCGATTAGGTTTGGTCCAGGGCCGACCCGAGACATAACTGAACTAAGCGGCTGCTTGGGCCCCCCTGGCCACCAGGGGGCCCCCAATCGAGTGCACAGGTGACTCCGCGTGGTAGGAGGGGGCCCCCAAAAGGCTAAGGCCGGCACTGGTTCGGTCATTACGAACCGTAAGTCAACTTGAAAGAACAACCCGTCTATCAATGTGTCATGTACTACACAAGCATTGCCTACAGTATGTGGTTTATAACAAACAAGACATGGCCCTGAATTCCATCTTAACAGTGCAGGTGTCACTGCTGATCTTGCATTCATACAGTAGAACCACATCACACGATTCTTTCAGTGAGCTTCAGAAGACTCAGTTAGGGCGTTAGACTTGTAGTCGGAAGGTTGATCGGATTTTAGGGAAATGTGTCTTTGGCTATTCACCTCTAAATTAGCACATGAAACACAGCCAGCGGTGGCAGTCGTCTGAAAGGGGTCAGTCAATAAGGTTGTTCTAGCGCTGACATCTCAATAAATGACTTTCTGTTATTTATTAATTTTATGAAAGATTTTGAACATCGGCATTATAATGGATTTCAGAAATGCATGCAATCAATGGACATTAAATGGTCAGTCTCTGTGTGTTTGTGCTAATTTATTTTAAAATAGAGTTAAGTGTGATGGACTGGCATTTGCTGTTGCCTTCTGTCTTTTTAATGAAGGTTATAATTAATGTATAATTAATACTGTCAATATCAGTCAAGGAAAATTGCTACACAGAGGGAAAATTTTCTTTTGAGGGTTGGCAATTAAGTCAAAAGGGTAATCTTTGACTTAATTATAATCAATGGCACAGACACAAATTGAATTATTCCTAATATTTTGGGATGTCCAATAAATAGTGTAAATCTTACATACTGTAGTCGTTTTCTCATCCAGAGGAATTTACAGGTATTACATACATTTTAAAGAATGGTATTATTTTTAAATGTTACAATTATTCATTCAACTTGCCTTGTTAGGAACTAATACTTATCTGTAATGACCTAGGGGGCTGTTACAGGTGAAGTAGGAGCAATTAGATTTAACTGACTTGCTCACAGACCGAGTAACAGAGCTTTCATTTTGGCAGTTTGAGAATTAGGACCAGGGTCCACTCACAGTAGGTCACCTTACTACTCCAATTATGCATTGCAGTTGTAGCAAGTGTACATCCAACTCAATGAAGCAGAAAAAACATTTGTGAAAACATTCACTATGGGATTTGTAGAGGATTATTATAGATTAATATCATAGAAATATACCTTTATAATCCTAATGGTAACTGGGACATACAGTATAGAAATCTTATAGAATATTAGCTGAAAAAATACAACAGGATACTATTTACATTTTTGTCATTTAGCAGAAAAAACTCTTATTCAGAGCAACTTACAATGAATACAAGCTCACTACAAGCTCACTAGGATATTATAGTACAATTTTATAGTACATTATGTCCACGTTTAACATAAGAATCCTAAATACTAGAAGGGATAAGGCCTACCAGTGAAAACAGTTTACCAATGAGAGCATTACTAAAGTAAGAAATCTAAAACCTTATTTGCACTGGCCATGAAAAAAAGTCCTGTGGAGGAACCCGTGTTCAGTAGATAACTAAAAGAATATTTAACATACAAAATCAAAACTGGGTCTGACAAGTCAGGAACACTATGCAGGAGGAAGGTGTGGATCTCTTAGCCACTATTATCCACAGAAGACACCAGCAGAACTAAAGGCTACATTGCTATAGTTTGACAAATCCACCAATATACAGTATATCTATTTTTTATACCACAGAAATACATTGAAGAAATTGGTCAACTACAACATACACACACATCTGAAATGAAGTAAAATATAGCTTATTGTATTCAAACAAGATAAATGTCCTGTTAGAAGTTTCTACTATAAAAAATTAAAATAAATAATCAACCTTCTGCAGGTTTATACTCAGATGAAACTGGGGAATATTTTCTGATCAACACCTGTTATAGCAAAGAGGCTGTGTAAAAATAGATCAACCCAGACTATGTCACAGGTAATACCAATCAAGCTCCAAAGATAAGCAGATATTGTCAAGTAATTTAATATAAATAGTTGTTGACATAACTGGGACTTTGGCTCCAGCATTTGCGTTTGTCATTTCTAAGTCATTTAATGTCCAGTGAGTATTTAAAAAGGGCTGTCATCAATTTAAACACGACAGAAGGAAAATATATATCAACATGTGTCACAGAATGTTGTGAGCACTGTGTCTTTTTCATACATTACTTTTCATGTCAAGGGACATGAAAGTCTAGGCAGTGCTTAAGTTAGCCCCATTAGTGGCTCCGGGTTTAAGCCAGAGACAGTAACGATATAGAAATAAATAAACAAACACCACACATCGTGTACAGTAAATTATGCCCTGGGAATAGTTGAACAGTTGATTCTGGAAAACAAATTACTTTTCAGAGATATACTAAATGAAAATACTATGAGTCAAATCTTCATTGAATGATATTAAATATTCTTGTTATGGTTAGTCGTAATATCAGCTCTGACATCTGTGACAGTTTTAAAATCTTCCCAAGTGTACAAAGTGACTTTAAATATAAATTTACATTTCAAACCAGGCCAATTTGAGAAATTTGATCCCTGGGCTTTTATGTTGTTTTTTTTCTGTTTTTTCTGAGTTTATCAGTAGTTTTATCACTTTAACAATGACATTTGCAATGTCAAGGGCAGCTGTGAAAGTCTTATTTTGTATTCCCTGTATGTGTTTTTTTTCTTAGAATGAGTGTGTGTTGTTAGCACAGCTTACACAGAGCAATCTCCTGTAGGTGTTTTAGTGGAGTCTTACTTTGTTTTTTCACTCAGTATGAGTTTGCCTTATTGCACAGAAGCTCTCAATTGGATGGTTTCAGGCTGTTTTTCTATTTCTTACCAACAGTACATACTGTTTGGGCTGCATAACAATGCGCACCATTAGACACTATGGCCACTGAAAATCTTCAGTGAACACCATTGATCTTCCTTCCAGAGGCTATGATTTAGGTACAAAAGTTATTCTATTTGCTGAAAAAGTCAACTCTACACTGTAAAAGATATCTGAGAAAAACAGTCAAAAGTACTTTTTCAATAATTTTACGGACATTTCCTTTAATACAATATATTAAGAAAATATAAACACATTAGATGTCTGTTACAAAGTAATATGCACTCTCTGTGTTAACAGATATTTACTGTGTTTATAAAGTATTTTCTGTTATTGTCTTGAAGGAAATGTATGTAAAATGTACTGTTTCTTTGTACTGTTTTTTTCTGAAAACCTTTTTACTGTGTAGCTCAACTACTTAATGCACAAATTACAAATGCAATTATAATTTGTGTCATAAGCAAACAAATTCTTCTTGAAACATTCTAAGTGAATTTGAATTATTTTGCAGTAGAATTGCCTTCCTCTGTATTGGTCCATTCATCAAAGGGTCACCCCTTTCTGTATGAGCTTGATAATATATTTTCTTATATCTTTAGCAGATGAAGTAAATGTCAATAACCCAGCCAAAGAAGTCATGAACTACATCTAAAATATGAGGGAAATGTTGGCCCATTCCATCCAACCCCAAAAATGCTGTGTTGAATTTAGGTCTGGGGAATGCTCTTTCTATACTCCAGTACTCTGAAGTCCCTGTCATTTGAGTATATGCTTTGTGATATCCCACATAGTTCTGTTGGAAGTATGCACATGATAATGGGTAACCTAAAGCCATGAAAGAATGTCAGTTGGTCAGCAAAAATACATGATACACTATGTAGGAGCCATTTTACATTGTTTTATGTGTTTGTTTTCTCATTATGAACATTTGGGTGGAGCCGGTGTAAAGCAAGGTCGGACTGTATAAAGCTGAGTCACAGGAGCACAAACACAGGTCTTTGCAATATTTGTGGAAACAAACAGTTTTGGCCATGTTTACTGTTTTAGTGTTTGTGGCAGTCGGTGCCCAACATTTATATTATACTACCTTGATACGTGTATTGACGAGCAACAGAGTAAATAAATGAACACAGCATACAATGAAGTATGGTGCGTGAACATTGGACTATTGGTAAAGTAATGGAACAGATGACATTCACTGAATTGTACAAAACTCAGTGGTTTTTATGTTGAATTTTCGAAAAGGCCATCCTAAAGTGTCAAAACTGGCTTCATTAAGAAAACTATGGACAGTAGTACAAAAGTCCACATGTAATTTAGTTTAAGACAACTATGAATAGTAGAAGAAATAAAAACTGGCTTCATTCAAGACAAATAGCACAGCAAGTTCAGATAGGAAATCTGAGTGAGACGTGTGTCAGTCATCATCAGCTGATGGCAGCATACCTATCAGAAGTGTAGCCACATGGTAATTACGCAGCGTATTTAAGATCAGTTCGCTCATGGCCGTAAACTTACTTTTGCTTCAGTGCGCACTCACGCCCATCCCTGCCTCCACATGTTGGTTCTGTCTGGGTTGTCTTTAGTTCTGTGTGGATGTGGTTCGCTGAGGGGGATCTGGTGTTCAAAATAATTGATATTCATAACTGCCGTTACATGTTCTTGATAGAAGCAATGCATATACACTATCTTACTATGTTGCTATGGTTGCCCTAATGTACAGGACCATTTGCACAATGGTCACTGGGGTTCAAATTAACCATGAAACTCAACTTGAAATTGGAAAAATGGTTAATAAACTCACTCCAAAGGCATCACTGGAAGAATTGGTAAGGATGCAGAGAACCAGGAAAGCTCCATTAAATAAGGAGGTGCAATGTACTCTTGTAAAATTAGACTACAACTGTTGGTTGAGCTGCCTACGGAACAAAAGGAAATGCAGGAACCATTGTTAAAAGCAAAAATGTGTGTAAATAATGGTTTTAAAGGGGAGGTTGAAATGTGGTTGTTATATACTGGAAATGTTCCTTCTAAGATTGACAATGGTGATGATGCCAATGTTGACCCGGAGGATAGCATCTCAAATGTTGTACTACAAATGGAACTGAAAAGGTATCACCAATGGGGTACTAGAAGCATTAGATGCAATCTGTGGTCTGTTTCCTCTGCAGAGCTGCACTCATTGCGTTCAGTACC
The DNA here is from genome assembly GCA_016801145.1 of Umbra pygmaea. Lineage (NCBI taxonomy): Eukaryota > Metazoa > Chordata > Actinopteri > Esociformes > Umbridae > Umbra > Umbra pygmaea. The sequence continues at coordinate 25,032 of JACXGM010002826.1, read as the reverse complement.
GTGTTAGAGGAAAAGCATCTTCTGGAAGCCAAAGAAGAACAACTGAGGAAAAGAAAGGAACAGCTTGATCTGAATACTGAAATAGCATAGCTAATGCTAGAATCACATTGCTGAGGGATTATGATAATCAAGGTATTTCCCAATCAATGGATGGCATGAATTTGTACATGGAAAAACACAATAAACTACACAGGAACCCAATCACTTTTAATCCTCTTGCAGAAGAATATGAGCCAAGGAGCTCAGTGCAAGTGAAAAAGGATTTCCCTTGAATGCATGTTTTTAATGGTGAATGTCGTATGGACATGAGTCAAGCATGGATCAATTATGTTTCCCTTATACCACAGAATGGAAGTGTCATGACTGGACACAGAATAGCCCAACATAGCCCTCCCTCTTCATTGGCACAGCAAAATATGAATTCCCTCTACAAACCAGCATTGAAAGATCTGGAGATATACATGGCTTAATGCAAAGACAGAATGGAATTAACAGCCCGTGCAACAGCAGTTGTCTCACTCTTTACCATTTAGAGACATCCCAGTCTTTGAGGGTGACCCATTGCAATTTAGAGCATTTATTTGAGCTTTTGAACACGGGGTGAAGAAAGCCATCAATTAATGAGATTGCTTCTACTTCCTGGAACAGTACACTAGAGGGCAGCCATGAGAGCTCGTGCATAGCTGCCAGCACTTGAGTCCCATCTTGAGGTCATATTCTGGCAAAGTAGCTGCTACAGGAGAATTTTGGAAAGTCATTCAAGGTAGTTGCTCCATACATGGAAAAGGCTCTGGAGTGGCCTGCAGTGATGTCTGAAGATGCAAAAAGCTCTGCAGGCCTATAGATTCTTCCTGGTTGCTGTAATGTCATTGACGATTTGCAGTACCTGCAAGAACTGGACGTACCAACCAACATGAAAGCGGTGATTATGAAGCTGCCTTTGAAGATCACAGAAAGATGAAGAAGCATTGTGGGTGAGCTACTGGAAAAGCAGAAAAGGAGCCAAACAACTATGTGATAATTAATGGCTTCATATGATCATTATCCTTACATAACAGTCAGATATTTTGCATGAACAGTCATAGTGTCAAAATCAATGCCGAAATTTCACAATTTCTTCCCGGGACTCCAGGAACATTAGCCTGGAAAAATCCAGACCAAAATCCGGAGGAGATATGGGTCTGGGATCTAGTAATGAAAATGACCCAGCTCGAGGGGCGGCACCAAGTATGCATTTGAAAATCTCACTGTACGCAATTGGATATAACTACGACCTATCACCAGTGGTTTTTCGCTAAGCACCTATGGCGGAGCTAACTGGTAGATTAAACTCTTGCAAAAACAGCAAAAACGTCCTTC
>JACXGM010002826.1:0-23573 GCA_016801145.1 Umbra pygmaea | reverse complement strand
TGCGATATTACAATGTTTACTAATGACTTCGAGGTCGCAGCGCTGTCGTCATCTGTTTAACACGCTTCTGGCACGCCGATATCAGATACACCGATGTGATTGGTGCAGCTCGGCTACAAGGGCATAGTTAATGAGCAGAATTACTCGGTGCCAGAGTAACTTGCTGAGCAAATTCAAACTGTGCTTTCGCGAGAACTCTGGATTTCCAGGGTACAGGAACATAACACCAGTCCACAAAGGTGCCGCTGCTGAAGGAACAGTTTGTGTCTGTATGGCTCAGAAGGACATTCATTAGGGCAGTGCTCTAAATTAACAAAGAATGGGACAAGATAGCTTATCTAAAGGAGAAATTATTCTGCTTTGGTTGTCTACGAGTTGGACACATGAGCAAAGGCTAAAATAAGCGGTTGATTTGTGAATTATGTGGCTTAAATCACACTAGCATTCACCAAAAGGAAGGTAAGGCTAAACCAGGAATGCAATAGCATGAAGAACCGTCAGATAATAGTGCACTTGTGTGTCTAAAATCTTGTGGTTAAATAGGAGGCAGGCCTGATTGTATTTTATCCATCATACCTGTCCAGGTAAAAAATCTATGCAGAAGTCAGCTTATTGATTGGAACCAATGCTTCTCGGCTAATGGAGCAACCGTACATCTCAGAATTTCTCCCACATTACGTTCTCAGGAAACTATTTTGAAAACCTGAATTACGTTATATGCCAACATTTTTAGTTTTTTTTTACGTTTTAATTGCACATTTCGTTCTAAGGCTATGTTTGTAATTCTATTACATTGCCCCCATACATTTCGTTTGGATTTATGCGAGAACATTCCACACATTCCATAGCGTTCAAAATTATATTGCAACATTTACAGTTACGGTTAGGCATGACGTTACTAACAGTTAAGGTTAGATATGACGTTACTGAGGTTAAGGTTAGGATTAAGGTTAGGGTTAACATTACAAAAAATTGACAATCTGTGTGCATGACGCATGCAATGTAGAACAAAACACACACAAAGTGGCGGTCTGATTTATTTGGTGTGTTTATAGGGATGTTTATAAGATGAAATAGCAAATGTTGTAGTGTAAAGGCCCAACCATGGACTGGAGTCGAAAATTAGCAATAGCTATAAACTCTTTTTGCATAGCATCAGTTACAGACTTGTTTTGTACTATGTTTCATTGCAATGTCAATGTCAAATAAATGATAAATAAAAAAATAAAAAATAAATGCAGGTTGGAGCAATTGTTAAACAGCCTTATAATCATGATTTCAACGAAAGAGCAAATGAAGACAAAGTGTAAATGTCAAGAGAAGATCTCAGTTTCATGGAAATAATGGGCAGCTCTGTGAAACTTAAAGAAGGGCACTATAGTTTGAAGTCGCCTTTCAGGACCGATATAGTAACCCTGCCCAACAACCTTGGTGTTGCCAAGCAACAGATTGATGGGTTGAAAAAGAGATTGGAGAAAAATAAATCATTCCATGTGGAATATACAGGCTTTATGAGTGATGTCATTAACAAGTGCTATGCTGAGAGGGTACCAACAGCACCAGATGGAATGTGCTGTTGGGAAAGTTTGGTACATCCCTCATCACAGAATTTATCACCCAAAGAAAGAAACTCTGCAAGTGGTTTATGACTGTGGAGCTGTGTTCAAAGGAATGGTACTAAACAACCAACTTCTGCAAGGCTCTAATCTCAGCAGCACTCTTTTAGGAAACCTTGTTAAGTTCCGAGATGAGTCGGTGGCATTCATGGCCATGTTCCATCAGGTGAAGGTTACCGGTGAAGCCCACAGAATTAGGCCAAATGTCTACGGACATCTCACAGTGGAGGTACAGTATATGTGCCTAACAGAGAGAACCCTGATGACGATGCTCCTAGACGAATGGATGTTAACCACCTAACTGGAAGAAGATGGATTGAAGGCCTAGGGTTTCTCTGGGAACAAGAGGAACACTGGCCTACGTAGCCATAGGAGTCCAGTATGGAGGTTGATGACCCAGAGGTTAAAAGGAACATTAGTCATCACAGTCTGTATTAATGACTTGTTAAAAGCCACATACATGATTACTTATTCTTCTGATTGGAAAAGCCTGAAGGTTGCTGTTGCCTGGTTTCTACGATGGAGGAAGACTATTGCAACTGAATCAAAAGGGAAAGGAGACAAATGCTCCTGCAGACACCAATGGCTCTGGAGTCCGACCTACCAATATGGAGCGGAATCTTCAAGATCAAGGAAAGATTAAAGGAATAATTGTCCTTATTGGCAACTGGCGTCTCTGAACTAAAGATAGACAGCAACAACCTCTATACTAAAAAACATGGAAACAAATTCAATTCCTGGCAGACCTTTTTTGAAAATTGTGATTTCAGGAGTAATTACCCTTATTGCAAGTGTCAAAATAAGGATTACAACAACAAGTGTTTATCCCAGAGACATTGTTGTGGCAGTTCATTCTTCAGAACCACGTGGATCCTGGTTACTTAGACGGGTAAAATAAACCTTTCCTAATGGGAAGGGACTTGTGCGTTAGGTACAAGTCTAAGATCAGTGTACTCTATAGACCTGTGACAAAGCTGTGTGTTCTTAATGAAGCTAAAGTGTAATTAATATGTGGTCTAGCTAATGTTCCATGGGGGAAAGTACTTGCTAGATTTCTCGGTACAGGATTTTACATGAGAATGTTTTTGTTGTGTATTTCTTAGCTATACAAAGATGTCTGCTATTGTAATGGTAATGTGGCTTTTATTGCGAATGTTCATGTCCTCCAGTCATTGCCAATACGAGGCCGGTGAGTATGAGACATTTTACATTGTTTTATTTGGTTATGTGTGTTTTCTGTTTATAAACACGGGGGGGCTGTATAAAGGTGAGTTAAAGGAACAGGAACACAGATGTTTGCAATATTGGGGGAAGCAGACAGTTTTGACCATGTTTACCTTTTTGGTGTTTGTGCTGTGTTTAGCATGTTCTAAGGTTGTGTTATATTGGTAGAAGGAATATTATATCAGCAAAAGCTAAACGCAGTCAGTTCTCTGAAACACAACTTTATTATAATATTATACTACCTTTATGCCTGTATTGATGAGCAACACAGTAAATAAATCTACACAGCATACAATGAATAATGGTGCGTGAACATTGGATTATTGGTAAAGTAATGGAACACGCTTCATAACACTCAACCAATTGCGCCACCCTCAGTGGCTTTAATGTTGGATTTTCGAAAGGCTATTGCACAGTGTGAAGTTTAAACATTAACTGTTGTGGAACTAGTATCCAGGGACCTAACCTGAACAACATTCACTACATCATAACATAACACCTCTATCACAGTCTCTATCACCTCTATCGCCGTCTCTATCACCTCACAGTTGACACACGGCAGGATGTTTCCATGGACTCACACTGCTTGTGCCAACTCCTTTTTCTGCCATCAGCATGATACAACAGAAGCCCAGATGTTATTCTATTTCTCAGTTGTTAAATTTTAGTGAAAGTGTTCCCACTGGAGTCACTTCTTGTTTTCAGCTGATAGTAGTCGAACACAATGTGACCATCTGCTGCCATAGTCCATCTATGACAAGGATAAACAATTGCCTGTTGGTGGCACACCTGTTTGCACAATGTGCGCCATTCTCCTTAAACGTCTTTGATCAACACATTTTTCACACACACAAGACTAACACTGACTGGATTATTGTTGTTTATTGCACAATTCTCAGTCAAATCTATGCATTGTTTTGCAAGTAAGCCCAAGATGTTTCCAGTTTCTCACATATGTACTTGGGCTGGTTGATCTGGCACTGACAGTCTGCCACTTTCAAGTTGACTAGGTTACTAGTTTTACCCATTTCATTGTTTAGAAAAAATTTTACTCTGTCTGAAGAGGTCACGTTAATGCAGGATTCTGCATTCTTTACAGAAAAATAAATGTAGAATGCAGGATTATTGGCCATGAGATTTCATTTAAATTTGAAAGTTCTAACTTCCTATAGTTAACAGAACTAACCGTCAAGTGAACAATTCTGCATCTACAATGTCGATAGAGAAAAATCACTACAATATCCTTCAGATTTTATTAATGTAACTTGATTTTTATAAATACAACTTTTCACACAGAATTCTATAGGCCTATTTCCTGCATTCTAGAGCACTGAGTACACCCACAAACATTTATTTAATTAGAACGCAGGTAAAATCTTTATAACTCAGATTTCTGAAAGCTAACACGACCTCTGGTCTGATTTTCTGCTTTACAGAATAAGCTAAGGTTCCCTCACCGTCTGTAGGTGCAATTAATTTTCATGAAAGCTACTGTACTGGTTGCAACACTTTGGTTGTCATGTCAGGCCTACATAATGTGATTTGCAATTTTTGTTATAAGTAGCCTATATGTCATTGTTTTTCATTGATATTTTCTATGTCTTTGGGATGCTTTGTGATGCTTGGAAAATGTGTGGTATACCCACATCTCCAATGAGTACTACATCATTGGCATTCTCCACTTCCAGAGATTCCCAAGATAAAGCGCCATGTCATAATCAGTCCCCAACATTTCATCACCGAAAGGTTACACATACTGTATTACTGTAAGGCAGCACTGACAAGAGTTCAGAGAGAGAAGCTATATCCTAACATAGATTCCAAATGGGTCTTCAGATCATTCAGGATTGTTCCTAGAATTCTATATTTTAACATGTATCTTCCTTTTCCAGCTTCGCAGAATCCCTGTTTATTCAGAGCTTTTTCATAGGAGATGTTGTGCGATTAATTCCTCTGTTTAGTAAGCTTGATCCGTCCTGACAACACAGCCTCAGATAAGACCTGAAAGCAAGGCACTGTTATTTAGCATGGTGTCACATACTGGAATGCTGACAATGTCATTCCTCAGTTTGCAAGCAGACAGAATTTAAAAAGGTTATCATCAAAAAGCATCAATTGGGATCAACACAGTGTAATTTGAAAACCATACTGCTCCAAGTATTCCATAGCTACACATAGACAGATAAAATCTGTCAAGGTGGTATGGAGATTCTTCATCTGGTTTTTGCATTTTTCTATTCGATTGTGGAAGAAAATCTATATATTTGCCACCAGCAGTTTATCCAACTATATATTCACATACACCAATCAGCCATAATGTTATGACCACCTGCATACCAGTATGTATTGTAGGTTCCTCTTTTACCGCCAAAACAGCCCTGACCCATCAAGGCATGGACTCCAATAGATCTTTGAACATGTGCTGTGATATCTGGCATCAATACGTCAGCAGTAGATCCTTTAAATCCTGTAATTTGCAAGTTGGGACCTCCATGGATTGAACTTGTTGGTCCAGCACATCCTACAGATGTTTTATTGGATTAACATCTGGGGAATTTGGAAGCAAAGTCAACACCATGAACTCGTTGTTAGGTTCCTCAAACCATTCCTAAAACGTTTTTGCCTCGTGACAAGGAGCATTGTCCTGTTGAAAGAGGGGGTCTGCGTGGCGTAATGGGCTACGTCTACTTCGCAATGGTTTTGGGTTTGAGCCCGACCATGGTTTCGCTGACTTGCACGAGGCATTGCAAATTGGCATAGCGCTGCCCGGGATTTGGGTTAGATAAATCAGATTATCTATCCTGCCACGTTGCTCTCCAGCAACTCCTTGTGTTCAGATCGGGCACCTATAAATTAAATTGCGGTGGTAATCAGTGAACGTAATCATCTTGTGCCTGATCCAACTAAAGGCTTCCATGTTGGGTGAACAGTGTGAAAAGTATCGGAGCTCGGGTGACGTGTGGTTGAATTAACCATGTGCACACCAGCCGCTGTCGGTGGATCTTAATTGGGGAGGACGGGCCCGTATTACGCTTAGAACCGGAGTGAATGGAATGTGTGCGAATCAAAAAAACAATTGGTTTTGTTCGTTGCGCACCATTCCATTCACTCCGGTTCCGAGCGTAATACGAGCCCGTCCTCCCCAATTAAGATCCACCGACCGCGGCTGGTGCACACCCCTCGACACCGCACAGATTTGTCCAAGGAGATACGTAGCTGCAAACATGGCAGGGTTGATGGGAATTGGGAATTGGGAAGGGAGGAAAATCGGGAAGAATTCACAAAAATAAAAAAATTGAATGAGGCCAATGCCATAAGGGAATATCGTTTCCATGAAAGGGTTTACAAGGTCTGTAACAATGATTAAGTAGGTGGTACATGTCAAAGTAATAAACACATGAATGCCAGGACTTGAGGCTCCCCAGCAGAACATTGCCCAAAGGATCACATTCCCTCTGCCAGCTTGCCTTCTTCCCATAGTGAATCCTGGTATCATGTGTTCCCCAGGTAAACAATGCACACACATCAACCATCCACGTGCTGTAAAAGAAGATGTGATTCATCAGACCAGGCCACCTTCTTCCATTGCTCCGTGGCCCAGTTCTGATGCTCATGTGCCCATTGTAGGCGCTGTCAGTGGTGGACAGGGGTCAGCATGGGCACCCTGACTGGTCTGTGGCTATGCAGCCACATACGAAACAAACTGCGATTCACTGTGTTCTTACATTTCTATCAGAACCAATAGTAACGTTTTCAGCATTTTGAGCTACAGTTGCTCATCTGCTGGATCGGACCACACAGGCCATCCTTAGCTCCCCACGTGCATCAGTGAGCCTTGGCACACCATGACCCTGTCACCGGTTCACCGCTTTTCCTTCCTTGGACCACTTTTGATAGGTACTGACCACTGCAGACCGGGAACACCCCACAAGAGCTGTAATTTTGGAGAAGCTCTGACCCAGTCGTCTAGCCATCACAATTTACCCCTCGTCAAAATCGCTCTGATCCTTACGCTTGCCCATTTTGTCCTGCTTCAAACGCATAATCTTTGAGGACAAAAGTTTCACTTGCTTCCTAATATATCCCACCCACTGACAGGTGTCATGATAACGAGGTTAATAGTGTTATTCACCTCACCAGTCAGTGGTAATGTTATGGCTGATCGGTGTATATCACAATGTACTGTTACTACTGCAGTAGAAACACTAAAGTTGGGCATGTCAAAACTTTTGTGTGTCGTCTCCTATGCATACAATGGACTGGGTACTCCAATACATTTTAAAGGTTAGGGCCTGTCACTGAATCAGCAAAGCTGAAATCTGGAAGCTGCAGCAGAAACATCTTCAGCTTCAAAGGGAATCAGTACACTTCAGTTTTTGATCACTAGAGACAATTGATCTTTTGTCTTCAAAACATATTTATGTTCAAATATTCATTTCTTCCCCACCTTGCTCCAGGCCTTCCTGTAGAATATTTCACGCTGCCTGCTTGTCATGGAGTATGTGATTGTGTTTTCAATGTCATGGAGGAAAGGCAGTTAACTACCAAAAACGGGGTTCCCTTGCGATTTATGTTACAGGTGATTACATCAAAAAGACTACTAAGACGTTTACATGCAACAGCATTACAGAATATAAAGTTTACATTCATGAAAAACAAAAGTAAATACATTTGAAATAAATCTATGTTTTCTGACTTGTTTGTTTGATTGGTTAAATATGGGCTTGACTGAAAGCTAGTTAATTCAGGTGGCCCAGTCAAACGCCTGATTTAACTCAATTTGATATCATGCTGTAACACAATAAAGTGTTTAAAAGAGTCCGTTCATTTTCAAGTTTAATGTCACATACAAAATGTTATTGCATAAACAGTGAATATAATAACAATATAACAATGCATCGATAATGAAAAGGTGCAAAATAAACAGAATGTCCATCAGTAGAATCAATAAATACTCTTTGTGAGTCAAAGTGAGGATAATGACATCATGGTCTGATTTTCCAACAAGGGGACATGGTAGTGTTCTGTATGCATTCAGAAATGGCTTATAGCAATGGTCCAAAAAACTTTTATCATGATCGGCCAGTCTAAGAGTTGAAATTAGTTTGGTACTACTTTTGTCAGGTCGCATTAGTTAAAGTCCCTGGCCACCATGAACGCTGCCTCTGAGTATGTGGTTTCGTGTTTGTTAAGTAAAGATTATAATATACACAGATAGCATTATAACTTCAGTAAACTCTCTAGGTATGTAGTAAGGATGATATAATATTGCCAGGAATACCACATGGACGAGCAATGGCAAACTAGCTGTGTTACACTACTGGCATTGCACCATAAACATTTACTCACCTGCTCTTACCAGAAAAAGCTGTAACTCCAAATGTTGTTTATTTGAAGATGTCCAATTTGTTCCCTAATTATATGCTTTGGCAATATGTATATTGTTGTGTCATGCTAATAAAGCAAATATAATTTAATTGAATTGGATATTACATTTGATATCTCTAGCCATGCTATCCTAGGCCTGAGATCATCCATTTTATTTTCCAAGGATTCGATCAATCAAATGTATTTTATAGAGCCCTTTTCACAGCAGAAGTTGTTACAAAATGCTTATACAGATACCCACTATCAGAATGCAGGGCAGTGGCAGAAGAGCTGTGCGCCATCTTATTTTCCGAAACTGCGGGAAATCAGCCAGTCGTACTCTCCAGTAAGAAGTACAAGCCGATGGAGATGAGCAGGTCTGCATCATTGCAAGGAAAGACTGCTGCCTGCAAGGTGGGGTAATAGCATTTCTACTGCCCTTCACCCCCCATGCTGTACACACACACACACACACACACACACACACTTGTACAAACATCCACAATCACAATCCATCCCACACATGTATACACACACAGGTCACAAATGCATACTGTATGTGCTGCTAAGAAAAGATGGAAAGCTGAACCCTGGTGTTTCAAAATGTCCACGTTTTAAAATGTCCAAGTCCAATGAAAAATAGTGCTCAAGATGAGTGAATATGCGTGTCAGATACAGACAGTAGAATGACCTTTAAAAACAATCAGAAGGAATTGCATTTGGGATTAGATAACAGAATTCTCACCCTCTGGGAGCATAAACAGGCTGCATGCCAGCCCTGCTATTAGCACTCACTTCACTCATCTGATTAGACAAGTGGGGTGAATTGCAGTGGAACTCACAGATCTCTGTTCATTTTTAGTTTGTATAAGTTGACTTAAATCACTGTTTGAAAATATTTTCCCTTTTACAAGTAACTGTTATGGTAATTACAGTAGTGGCAAGACCACATCGGAGCTGCAAGGTGGCCTAGTGGTTAGAGTACATGACTAATGTCTGAAAGATCTCTGGTTCTAAACTCCTGACTGCCGAAGTAAAAGCTCTGTCCTTCGTTCTCTGAGCAAAACAGTTATCCCTATTTGTAATATTCCCCACAGCTCATTAAACGATGGTCAAATAAAAAAATTGGCCTGTGCTCACATCACAACGCGGGTTCCCCGTATCTGTCGCCACACATAAATGAAAGAATGGTATTATCATGGAATTTTGAAGGTAATGAAAGGCAGATATTTACAGATTTGTTTGAGAAACAAAGAGGAGTCATCGATGCCGTTGTAAGGTAGCACATAGAATGTCACATTGGTAATTGCCTTACGCTGTTTTCTTTCACACAATGTATGACAATTACAAAAAACAACGTGGAGGATTAAGGATTTGAAGAGTGCATTCTATAGCAGGTTGGGCTCCCGTGGGAAAATTACATTGTTTTCAATAGCACTCCCCAATTAATTAGGGGTATTTGATCGCCCTGATATATGCAGCCCATGCCTCTAAAGCTTCCTACCACCCTCCTGTGGTCAGCATTTACTACCACAACAAAACAATATTAGTATTCAAATGTTTTCAAAAAGTCTGTATCACCAAGAAATGTAATGAGAAACACTTTCCAATAAACACCTTTTGTAATGATACAACTTTTTAAAGTAATTTATCCATATGACTTGTTTAATTGGTCAATGGCACATTTATTAACACATCTGATGAATAAAAAGTTGTTTGGCCATAATAGGATCACAATGTATAAATTATTAATAATGTAGCTCATAACAAAATACATTTTATTTATAAATGTTTTAGTGTTGGGTCAGTTCTATTTTGTTTTGTGCATTCTTTTCCCGTTCCTTCTCCCTTCCCTGGCTTTTCGGCAGCTCTGCAACTCCTTGGAAAGTTCTGTGGGATGACGAGGGTGCACACACGTGGTTCACCTAACCACAGCCACTGATTCTTTTCACACTGTTTATCCAACACGGAAGCCTTTAGTCAGATCATGGGATGATTACATATACCAACTACACGTGAGTGAACTTACAGGCACCCTATCTGAACACAAGGAGTCACTGGATAGAATGTAGATTCAGCACCACTGCCAGCTCCACAGCCTAAGGAATCACGAACAATTCAGTAGTATGTGGAGCTGGCCGTGGAGCAGAATCATCCTTTTGTGGCTTTAAACCACTGCGTGGGAGCTCCCTCAATACTTGTGACATCTGTGACATTGTGCTGTGTGATGAAACAGCACATTTTAGAGTGACTTTTTATTGTGGCCAGCCTAAGGCACAACTTTGCAATAATCATGCTCTCTAATCAGCATCTTGATATGCCACACCTGTGAGGTGGATGGATTATCTCGGCAAAGGAGAAGTGCTTACTAACATAGATTTAGACAGATTTGTGAAACATATTTGTGAGAAATAGGCCTTTTGTGTAAATAGAAAAAGTCTTAGATCTTTGAGTTCAGCTCATGATAAATGGGGCAAAAACAAAAGTGTTGCAATCATATTTTTGTTCAGTGTGTGTATATATATATTTCACTTCACAACACTATGAACAGTGGGCAATTCCCTCAGGCAAACTGTGAATCCTGAACCAACTCCTACAGCCTACCCCCTCACTTGCAGTGCCCTCCATGGTCATGTGTTGATGACGAAGCAATAAATGAATTTTTAATAAATGCATCAACTTCGTGACATACTCCTCACCTAAATGTTGCAATACATAGTCGGTGCACACTCGTTGAAAGTGGGTATAGGACGGTCTATTTAATTAGCCCTTACACCCTTTATCATTTTTGCTCCCAAGTGTCCATTGATTGTGTGAAATGCAAATGAACAGGTGCAACCAGGGCCGTGGGAAGTAGGGGTGCTGAGGGTGCTGCAGCACCCCCTGTTGGAAAGGGCAGACATCACAGCACTGTCAGATGCAAATGCAAATAAAGTAAAACATTTTAAATAATAATCCTGTTGTTGTTTACCTAAAAATTCAATTCTTGACACAGTTTTCAGAAATAATTAGCAAAACTGAATAAATAATCATTAATAAAATAACGCCAAGGCTCATAGTCAAAGGAAGTCACATAGCTAGTATAGCTGTACATGCAGAGATAATATTGTTCATTTTTAGAAATCTACACAAAATTTGAACTGACATTTTTTTTTTTTTTTTTTTTAAATGTTGGGCACCTATTTGTATGTTTTTGTCTCCTGTGTGGAACGGGGTTGCAAGTTGAAGTAGGCTATTCATTGTGAATACTAAGCAGTCGCTATAGCTTACATTAAAATATTGTTCATCACCTATGATTACTGATCTAATCAGCTATGATTCCTTAAGCATGACATAAACAAAGCTCTCATTTTATTATGGTTTTATTCCAATCCTTTCGCATCCGCCCCTGCTTCATGTGATATCCCGCGTTCTCACTTCTTCTCTATTGCATTTGCCAGGGGCGGTGTGTTCATTAGGGCGATATGGGCGACGCACTGCCAAACGGGATAAGGAGGGATTTATTTTCCAAACAATTCTGTCATGGCAACAGAGTTATCCGTGTTCCAATCTAGACGTTTGATCTCCCATTAAATGTCCAATTAGGCTAAAGTCGTGTTTCAACTGGTCTCATCCCTTTTGGGGCAATTTCAGTCAAGTTGAAAATCACCCAAGAAGTCTCTCATAGACTCTCATGTAAAATCTTTTTTTTTCAAATATCAGAGCTTTCAATACAATCTCTATAAGTTGCGGGAGGGCTTGCACTTATGCAGTTTCGTCATACGTAACGTAACTAAGAAAAGAGCGGGTAGCAGCGTCATTCAGTCCACATACTACTGTCAAGATGGCTAGCGTTCAGTGGTGGGAAGTTGCGATCGAGTGTGGAAATGGTGGACATTAGACAACGGTGGATTATTGTCTTTCTCATCCATTTTCTTTGTTGTGTTTGGAGGAAAAAATTGTTATGAAAAGACTTGGAACACTCCGTCCAATCATTCTAATTACACAAAAGGACAAACTATAAAAACGTTTTGTGTTACTTGGTTTGTAAGAAAGGATTTGCTAACCTCAGGTTTAGCCAAGATTACGCTATTCTGTTTGCCAGGCTTATATTTTGGATGAGACACAACTTGGACCAACCAAGGAATCGTGGATATCTAACATTTACCCTAACCAATTAGGAAACAATAATGCAGCACAACTCACATTGCAAGTAGCATAACACTCAATGTTGGGAAAAGTTAATGTACTGTACAATGGGACAAGATAGGCTGAATGCACTGGCTATGTACTGTCTATTTAGGCGGACTTAATCCAAAAGTCACTGGATTTTGAAGACTTGGTAATTCCCTGTTTTTTGTTTTTGCTGTGATTACTGTACTAAATTGTTTTAATCAGGAAATTATGTTTGACAAAATGTGTTGCAAATCAGTTGTGATATAAACAGTTAGATATAAATAGTATCTATTGGCAGTTGTTACAGTTGGACCACGTTTTGTAGTGCATCCCTAGGTGACCACTTCTCTGACATTGTAGGCTATGATAGAGCATTCTGAACTGTAGCCTATCATTCCAACATTCTTGCATATAGCATGTGCTAATGTGTACATACAAATATTGTCAAATGGTATGTGTGTGTGTCTATGTGAGAAACAGATATAGAGTTTTTTGCAATAAGGCCATTCTTGTGGGTATTTCTCTATAGTGTATAGGAATTTGGTTTCTCGGATGTGGTGCAGATGGTTCAGTGGTTATGGAGTCAGACTGGAAGTCCAATGTTTGCCGGTTTGTTTCCCGACTGTGCCAAATGTTGTTATGTCCTTGGTCAAGGCACTTCACCTTAAGCCACTCCAGTGGAATGTCACTGTACTTAATGTGATTCGCTCTGGATAAGAGCATCTGCTAAATGACTTCAGTGTAAATAGCAATGTTAAATTCTGATGGATGTATAAGCCATTCTCCCCACACACCCAATATCACCACCAGTCGTCACTTTAGTGGACAAAAGAGGTATCACTGTATGATTTAACAAATCAATATTGTCTTGCATTGAATGGGTCACCTTAATCATTATCAGAAAAATCCCCCCCCCCCCTTGAGAACTATTTCAGAAGCAGCCATTGCCAGGGAGCAATACTAATGAAAATTTATTTCTGTACACCAAGTCACTTATTGCATATTAGCATCTGGAAAAGACAAAATAGGTAAACAGGTTAGATTTCTCCTGATCCTGGAGCCAGCACAGTCAACGCGCCAAATCTCCGTGCTGACGCAATGTTCTAAAGGTGCACAGTAATGCAAGGCAACTATGACGACAAAATGTGTGTCACTTACACGTGCATGTGCGGGAGTACGCCCTCAGGCATATGCAAAAAATGCACCTCAAACTACAGGCAATGTGCTAATGTGTGTAATGCAATGGCAATAAACTGACTGCAAGTTTCTTGTAACTTTTGTGTTTCGTATTGCTTGTAGTTCAGTTTTACCTGAAACGTCTAAACAGAAATATAGCAAGATAATATCAATCAATATTTATTAATGTATTGTTTTTATTTGTTTATACAGCAGATTATATAGGTCAATGTGATCAAGTCACAAAATGTGTTATATATTTAATTGTATTATCAGGCATATCATATCGAAAAAATATCTGTTTTATATCAAGATATACTTTTTTGTCCAGCCCTAGATGGTTTAAGTGGTAAATAAATGGTTTGACTCATGATTTAAATACATCTAATTCCAAGAATATAGATGGTATCTTTTTTTTTGAGGGTCTGTATTCCAGCACTTTGTATTTAAAATTACACAATGGGGTTAATATACAGACTGTGAACATTAATTTGAGGGTAGTATTACACAATCCCTATTATCAATTTTACCAAATGTATGTGGACACCCCTATCAATGGTGGAGGAGGTATGACGATCAGAGATTGTTTAGACCAGGGGTTTTCAAAAAAATGTTTAAAAAAAATCTGATGTGTTCATTTTTGGGGGGAATATATATGCTTAGTTCATAACACCTTTTTTGCTCTCCTGTGAAGATTTTTCTAAGCTGATGCCACAGAGACTAAACTGTCTCACATCACATGCTCTGATCATGTTCAAGCCTCTCTGCATCTACGCACCTGCATGTCTGTCCTCAACCGTCAAGCACCATCCCATAAAAACCGAAGCTACAGTACCTCTGCAATGGATTTGCAAGTTTTAAGTTATAATTGAATAAGCCTTGTCCAGATTATTATTTTTTGTTTGATTGCAAATGAAATTGTTTAGCAGCGATACATAAACATAGATGCTAGGTAAGTAAAGTTAGGATGGCCCAGGGGAATGTGGCAAGGTAGTGCATACATAGGTAAGACATTTTCTATTTGTGTAATCACTGTAATTTTTTTTTCCTGAATTATGTTTGGGGCATGATAGTCATTTGTTGACCAGAGCTGTTGTTAGGCCTGCATGGTGCCCGTTTTGTTTTGAAATGACATAGTCCCTGATCGTTTGATCCAAGTTCAATCGCGTATAATGTAATGTTTTTGGTCTGGCAAGTTTGCATAACCACGTGAAACTGGCACAAAGGCCAGTTGACAGTAGCAATATCAATTTGCTTCATTTTGACAGTGCACACGTTGTTTCAAATGCACATGGTTGTCCAGTTTTTATGCCAATAACCATTGGGCTGAGCCCAGAGTGTTTTTGTGTTTGTGTGAGAGACAGATTGGGGTGTGTCAACCTGGACTCTGATTAATGTGTGTGAGGGAATGTGAGTGCTGATACAGTAGGAAGTATGGTTTGCTAGTCAGGGACTAAATGATGTAAGGAATACACTTATATTGCCTAATTGTGAACACATTTTATCTTACTTTGCACTTTGATATGTTTAACTAATTCGTTGAATTAAATTGTTAGTTGTTGTGAACTGAACGTGTCATGAGTTTGATAATTGTTTTAGCAACCTGCCCCTAGCTAGAACCGATTGCAGTAAGGCAATATCAATAGCTACAACATTTCTTTTATGCTAGTTTCAATTATTAGACATTGTGTTGGTGTGCCTTGACATTTTTGGTCCCACTCAAGTGTGCAATTTCTTTAAAAAGGTTGGGAATCACTGGTTTAGACAATTGGGTGCTTCCAACTTTGTGGCAACAGTTGGCCCTTTCCTTTTCAAGCATGACTGTGCCCCTGTGCACAAACATGTACATAAAGAAATGTTTTGATAAGTTTGGTGGACAGGATCTAAATTTGCCTGCACAGTGTCCTGTCCCCACTGAACTCCATTGGGATGAATAGGAAAGGCGATTCCAGGCCTTCTAGTCCAAAAATATGTGCCTGACCTCACAAATGATCAGTTGGCTGAATGGGCACATTGTAACAACAGATGTTGATGTTGTGGTGTTGGAGATTGGAGACCCAATGCGGGAGGAGCGTTCAAGTTGTTAAATAGACAATTGACATTAGAAAACTATGTTAACAGGAGCGCTGCATAAACAATGGTGCACAGGAACTGCACAAGGGATATATATTATTGGCACAGACACAAATAATATACAGAGCGTACGCCTGGTTCAACTATACACATTTCATTATGTACGACACATAACGCAGTCAAGACTCAATCACTAATGAAACGTACAATGTTTTACAGACTCCACAATAAACATGGCTAGAAACCTTTTCCTCTCAATACAGGGATGAGTTGAAAATAACACATGCCAACCATACCAGAACACTGGGATTAAATAGGCATCTTGATTACTCATTACGGTCTGTTGTGGGAGTGCCCCATTCATGCGTAATGAGTAACCAAGCGCCTACCTCAATCCCAGGGCCCAGAGGTCACTTTTTGGTCCCACAAAAAACACATAATCTGTGTTATTAACTAGGGCTGGGCTAGGGCATTCATTTCCAGTGTTTTCCTCTGGGAAATCTCTGCCTCAATCTGGTTTTGTCCCCATCTCCAATTGCAGTGTGCACTTTGCCCGAATATTAGGCGTAGATCTATGATCACTGCCATTGAGCAGTGGAAGCTTTGGGTGTCGATTGGCCTACCCTGCCTTTAAACAAAGCAGATTTAGCTTTTTTCTGCCTCTGGTCTAGGAACCAGCCATGCAGTCTCTCCCTGTTTACACTGATTTATTTGAGGAATTTACCATTTCATTGTCTCACCATTCTTCCTCTGGGCTTCTGGCTGACCGTTATCCAGCGGGGTTGGACAGGATGATACAATATTCCTCTGGCAGCTAGGCATGCTTTCCCGTGTGGTCTCTCTCAGGCACATCTTCTGTGTGACCAGCTGTTTGATTTGTGTTCCCTTCAGGTAGCTGTGTGTGCTCACTTTGTATTGCATCCATGTTCAGATATATACGTTTTGTGCTTAATCTAGTTTTAGTGGCTGGTCTACTATGCTTGTATGTACAGTACTGTACTTGCATAGACTTGTGCCAATGCTGACATTATTCTTCATCGCTTTCAGTAAAAGGCACAGCTTCTGGTATTGTTGGGGAGTGCCAATTTTGGTAAATAATTTGTGTCTCCTTGATCCCAATTGACGTGTTCTGTTAGATTGGCCTATTTACCCAACCTCACTCTTCAGTGATTCTTTGGTTGACCATTGCTACAATGAAGCGTGGGTACAGTTGACAGTTTGTTTCACAGTCTCAGTTGGTAGTGTTGTTGGTGTAGAGGTCCAGCGTTCATGTCCTGAAGGAGGGGACGAATGCGGGAGATGCGAGTTGCGCCTTGGGAGGAATCAATGTAAAGGTGGTACCGTCAATATCATGTGGCTCTTAGAAAGGGAGAACATTACATCCTATTCTGGACTCAACCATTAAATACAGTTGTGCTCATACAGTACATTACATACCCCTGGCAGAATATGTGAATTATTGGCAATTTTCTGAAAATATTACTTATAATGCAGGAAACTTTTATTTAGGGATACTGGTGACATGAAGCCAGTTATTACAGTTATAACTGCATACTTGTGTATGCTCTTTTTTAATCAGAATTATAACTGAAATCCCCTAAGTGTCCCTGAACCAAATGTTTACATACCCTTGAATGATTGGCCTGATAATATACAGACTAGTTGACACACACCGTTTTAAATGGTTTTTAAGGGTACATTTCCACATTATATGAATAGTTTCTTATCTCTTGTGAGACCCCTGCATATTTCATCCAGGGCTACACTGACTTTGCTGAACACTGAGACATGGGGAAAGAAAAGGAACTGTCAAAGGACCTGCGAGAAAAGGCAGTTGAACTTCATGAATCAGACAAATATATCAAAAGATATCAAGAGATTTGAAAATGCCAATAAGTACTTGTCAAACTCTGATAGAGAACATTCATGGGTTCTCTTGATCCCTAGCCATAGTCAGGTAGACCAATGAAAATCTCAGGCACAACTGCCAAGAAAAATAATGGCCTGCACTGTCGAGTTGCCAGGAAAAATACGTTACTGTGCCAAAGCCTCAAAACTGCTGAAACAAAGTCATTTGGAGTGATGAGACCGAAATTAGCCTTTATGGTCACATTCGCTGTATGTTTAAGGCCTGTGACGAAATGTACACCATCCCTAATGTGAAAGATGGATGTGGATCTCTGAGGTTTTGGCGGTGTAAGCTTCAGCAGTATTGAATTTAGTCAAAATATATGACAAGAATGCAGCATGTTTTCAGAAAATATTAGAGGACAATTTGCATTCATCCACCCGGAAGCTGTGCATGGTCTGTACTTGGACGTTGCAACCCGACAATAATCCAAAACAAAAGGCCAAGTCGACTACTCTGTGATGCCTTACAGTTTACAATAATTTGTATTCGATTACAAATAAATAAATAAAACATTTTTCCAGATCACTCGTGGTTTCTTTAAAGAATGGTAAAAATATTATGAATTCAATCAGGGTATGTAAACTTATGAGCAGGACTGTACGCGCGTTCTAGTTCAGGAGGTTTACAGCGCGTTTGCTGCTTCAGTTTTTTTCACCCGAGCAACAGGTTAGTGTCAATATGTCTAAAAGATGCTTACATCAATTTGCATATCTATTATAAATTTTTGCTTTGTATATTCTGTTTACACACTGTCAGCAGGTCTCTCAAGTGTTGAAGACAGGCAAGAGTGACATCCCCCGTCAGGGGGTCAAAGGTGGGGGTGGGTAGATGGGTCGCGGGAATGGGGTGTTTCATTAAAAATAAATATTAGTGTTTTGGTTGTTGTTATTAATAATTGCTCAGACTTGCAGAAGAATTTCCACATGTGAAACAGTTTGGCTCAAGCCTAGCCATTTTTAGGGTCATGATTGAGGACAATGTCCCGTCCAGAGACAAGCTGTTTTGTGTTGAGGTTTTGTTCAAACCGACCATCGAAAATACCCTCTCGGCATCAGCATTAAAATTTGAAAGCACTAAAAACAAGGCTGCGATCTTTGATAGCCTCCGAAATTGGTTCAAGACAGTAGGGCTGCACAATTAATACATTTTTTATCACGATTTTGGCTTCCCACAATCAAATTCACATGATCGGCCTTCAAAGACCCCCCGACGCTCTAGAACAGCGCTAGGCAATTCTTTTTGCTTCTGGGCCACATTGAGCTTTTGAAACCAAATGAAGGGCCGCATTTTATAGCGATGCATGAAAAATAGGAAATGTTATTTCATTAAATTAACCCTGCCCCCTACACAGTTAGGTGCGTATCCTACAGAAAATAAATGTTTTGTTTTGTAAAACCTTGTTTGACTGTAATGTTTTTAGTTTACCAAAATAAAGTCATTAAAAAGTACCCATCTTTGAGACACGATATCTACGGCTTGTCATTAATCCACATGGACAAACCACTTCTCATTATTTGCATTGGTAATATTTTATTAGCGGAACCCCCTCTTTCCACCCATATTGGTACCATGTTGGTTTTGTGCAGGATGATGTCCTACATCATTGCAGAGTTGCTATTTCGTAATTTTCACATCCTACTTTTCTGTCTGTAATGTGTTTAGTAAAAAAGGCAAAGTCAAAAAAACATGACCAATTTCGAGGCGCGATAGCTGTCAGCTCTGATAAACCCACATGAATTAGCCAACACTCATTCTTTTTGGCTGATCTTCGTCTTTCCAATGGTATCAAGCTTTAGTTGCTAGCGAATACGGTTCGCGAGATAATCGCGATACAATCGCGCTTGACGCTTGAGAGCGTCGGTAGACTGTGGGCCAGATCAAAGTGGGCCATCTGGCCCACGGGCCGTAGTTTACCCACCCCTGATCTAAAACATCAAGCGCGGTCATCTCGTACATGCTAAAAGTACTTTTCTGAGTAACTCTAAGTTCACAAGTTTTGAGAAGTCCCTACTTAAGACCAAATTGATCAGGTAAAGGGAGTTCATATACAACAAGTCATTGTTTGTATCAAACAAGTTGTGAATTTGGAGATCATGACTTACTCTGTGCTCAAACTGATGCTTGGAGCTCCAGTCGTTTCCAATGGGAATCACGTGAACATTTACAGGATATGATTTTTTTCATTGGTTGTTGCATTAAATCTTACGCAGATACAATAGTGCTATTTTCTGATTGGCTATTATGTAGCGCATTTATTTTTTTGTGTTTTGTTGAAAAGTGGTAGGCTCGACAATCCAGGGGAGACGCGCCTAATTCCTGCCGGTTCCATAGTGAGAGCATATTAAATATTTTATACAAAAAAAATTAGGCGTGAGAAATACAATGTGTGGCGGGAGTGAGTGACAAAAGAGTGAAATGAGTGACAGTCACGCTCAATGCGTGACACTTGAGAGCCCTGCACTGTATAGCTGGAGCTTTGACATGATATTGTCATTTTACATGTGAATTGCATTACATCTGAATTATATCTGCAGTATGTACGTGAGAATAAACAAAATAAAATGTTCCCTTCCACTTTTACACTTTGGGATTAAGGCTGAATTTGGGAAAGAGTAGCCTGAGTCCTTCTCAGCAGGTTTTGTTTTTGGGTCTCAAGGTGGATATCAATTTTCATTGTGCATCCACACCTATAACCGGTCGGGGCACCTTTCTTCATGCTCTCTTCCTGTTCTTGTGCGAAGGCTTCCCTGCTAGTTTTGACTCTCTGGGGCTGTTATGGATGTGGCTGTTTCAGGCTCCTTCGTTGGCGGCTCCAGGTCTCCCTCTTATGAGTGTGGCTAATCACTTGGTCAGCAGCCTCCCCTGGAAGTTATGGATATGATTCAGGACACTAGTGCCAGTTTATGCATATACGGTATGTGGCAGGTCTTTCACAAATGGTGCCATATAAGGGATGTTCCTGTGCCTCATTGCTCTGTTGTTGGCATTCTGTCATTCTTTCAGGAGCTTTTTCAGCTTGTCATGTGGGAATTGACTGGGCAATGCCAGATGCATACACCCTCTTTTGGTTTGATTCAAGGTGGGGGTCCGGCATTTTGTTGAACCATGATGCTTCAATACCCCCGGCGACTTTGGCCATTTGACACTCCTCCCCAGTTTGGAAACTTTCCCTTGTCCTGTGACCAGTAAATTGGGTTCTTCGTTGGCCAGTCTTGTGGAAGGGTGCTTTCTAAGCAGCATCTGTCAGTGCAAGGGTGAACAACCAGGGGGGTGGAGGCGTCCTTTTCTCTCTGTAAGTGTTTGTCTGTTGCTGAGATTTGCATGGTGGCAGGATGGACTTCCCTCATTTGGTGCTTTCAGCTTAGGGGGACAGATGGCCTTGCTGCCTTTCCTGAGTTGGGGATTTTGTTTTCTGGCCCCTTTTATTGGCGGAGGTTGCCCTGGCCAATCACATCTGTTTTCTGCTTCCCTGGCTTTGCAACACTGAATTAACCCTATGGTGGCACCCAAGTTACAGACTGAAAGGGAACCGTGTGTATGTCCATAACTTTCATTCCCTGACACCTTTTTTGGGCCCCACACTACATCACAATTTATGTTTTTCAAATCACTGAGTACAACTGTATACAGCATAGCAGGTGCAGCACCCAGCTGTTACACACTGGTACGGCATTATGAGGCATGACTGTATATGTTTCGATGGATTTGTTTGATGTGATCTATGTGGTTGCACCTTATTTCCTCTCTCAGTTACAAATTGTAACAGTTCATATTTTTATTGTTGCAAAAGCCCCATAATGAGTGGTTTGAAAGAAAATGTAAAAATCAATTTAAAATGTTTTATTAAGATACATTCTATTGTTTGCATTTCATACTTGTACTCCACTTCCCAATTTTATGATATCCAATATGTATTTAAGGCAGTTTTTCATCACATCTTCTCACAGTCAGGTCAATTGATGTTGAGATAAGCATGTACAGTACCGTTCTGGTTCTCATCAAGCTGTTCACTGAAAAAATTATTCTAAATTGGAATCTTTATGCACTAGAAGGATCTCAACAGCCTTCTACCTTTACTGTGCTTAAAGGCAGCCAAGCTACAACAAGGTGTGCCTAGAGGTTAGTGAGGCAAGGCAACTAAATTCTAATATTAGCCCTCTAAACCTGGAAGGTGATGGCCAATTGCACTGCTATCTGTGGGACCACTGGGCTAAAGGGTTCATATTTTATCATTTGTGAAAAATGCATATGTATCATCTCAAAATATAGCCGAGGAGTATTCCATCTGGTAATTATGAGCTACTTTTCTACCAGCAACTGTTAGATAACTGTCCCATGGTAATAATATGGGGGAGAAAATTCATCTTTTTACAGCTTATTATAAACCATAAATGTATAATGGAGGATACACTTGCCCATGATCAGGATGCCTTAAGTGAAAAACTCTGTGCAAAGGCTCCAGAAAGTCTTTGATGGTGGCGATTCAGCACCATGGACAGCTGCCAAGCTTCTGCACAAACACAGCACAGAGCACAAGGTCAATGCAAAACAAATTAAGGTTCTATAAGAACATAGGTGCCAAATGCACAATTATAGTATAAAGTACATTGCAGCAAATAGTCTAGCAGTTTCTAGAAATTAAATGTTTGCTAAATCGAGTTATTTAGCCGACAACGTGACAAGTCTTGAAATGTGAAAATGTTCCATTCTTGAGAAAGGAAGTTCATTCTAATTGATCTCAGCTCATTGTTAAAAATGAAATTGTCCTGTCAGTCATCTTACAAGGTATTTTCAATCACACATCTTTTTTTAATGATTGTGCCTTAAATTTCAGTCTGGTGAGGACTGTGGACACGGGAATGGGGGAATGTGTGGAGGATTATGTGATCTACTGCCAATAGCAGGAACAGGAGACATCTGTATAGTTATACAGTTTATGCACATTGACATGCAAACTCATCAGACCAAAAACAAACATATATATATTTTTGAAAATGGGTCAAGAGACTCAGGGCATGTCCAAAATACTCAGGGCTGAAGCTTTGGAAGCCCAGGGCAAATGACAGCATGACTAATATCTTCCCCTGTTACCTATATAAGGGTTGCCTTTATATCAATCAATCAATCAAATGTATTTATAAAGCCCTTATTACAACAGCAGTTGTCACAAAGTGCTTTGACAGACACCCGGCCCGAGACCCCCAAAAAGCAAGCAACACAAGTGATGCACAGTGGCTAGGAAAAACTCCCCAGTAGGAGGGACCTGGAAAGAAACCGAGGCCAGACTCAAGGGGGTGGCCAGTCCTCTTCTGGCTGTACCGGGTGGGGGATCTGAAGGTACACAGCCCATTGTAATAAGGTCAATCAGTGTAAAATTTTTGTCCAGCAATGAAGATATGATGGGTGGACTATGACCATAGTCTTTATGTAGCATCAACACAGTTTGGTGGTCTATCGAAGGAAGACCATGAAGCCGACTGGAGATGAAAGCTGGCGTCACCGGGTGGAAACGGGATCATCAACCGCAGTGACATGGGATCCAGCACAGCAGCGGGCCAGGCACAGGAAGGAGACAGGAAGGAGTCATCAGGCCACATGGTCCTGTCGATGTTCAAAGGGTCCTCCTAGGATGAACATGACATCAGGATCATTAGAGTGGGCATACCTTGGGTCTAGCACCTTGACACAGCCCTGACCCCAAAATGAATGTATAAAACCCTAGTCCCCCGGCACATAAACTATTGCAGCATAACATCTGGGACTGAGACTCTATTGGCCAGTGTGTTTTGTTGGCCCGAGTGTTGCAGAGAAGTGGAATTAGTCATGATAGACTTAATCATTAGTCATGATTGACTTAATTAAAAAATCTGTTTCATCAAGGAGTTGAGGTGGTCTGGGTAGAGTAAGTTTGAATGTTTGCTTCTAGAGCAGTTGAATTAGTCTGGATTTGACTTAGTTCAAACATCCGTTTCTTCGAGAAGTTTGAGGTGAACAATTGAACGGTCTTGTTCATAAGGGGTTCAATTATAATCTGGATTGACTTGGTAGTT
>JACXGM010002825.1:0-45119 GCA_016801145.1 Umbra pygmaea | reverse complement strand
TAGGGTAGTGCTGCATGGCTGGGTCTTTAGGGCAGCGCTGCATGGCTGGGTCTTTAGGGTATTTTGAGAATGACCAAAATCTAGCTGAACCCACATATATTTGTAAAAAAAAACTATTCAACCATCATTGCAAATCAGGTTTAGTGTCAAAATGTACATACTTTAAGCTGTTTGCAATGAACAAATCAAACAATTGCAACTGATAAATACAAAATTATTCAACCCATTCATGGCAAGCATATTTAATTCTTAGTAGAGAACCCTTTTGCTGTTATGACCTGCTGCATAGCCAGACACCAGCCTCATTCCTCAAGAGCAATGGCCTTCAGCTCAGTAATAGTCTTGGGTTTGTGTGATTCTTCAAATCTCACCAGAGATTTTCTATGGGGTTCATGTCAGGTGACTGTGATGGCCACTGTAGAATCTTCCAGGACATCTTCTGCAACCAAGCCTTGGTGGAACTTGAGGTATGCTTGTGATCATTGTCCTGTTGGAAGGTCCAATGAAACCCAAGCTTCAGCTTCCTCACAGACGGCATGATGTTTTCTCCTAGGAATTCCTGATACTTCAATGAATCCATCTTGCCTTCCACACAATGCAGGTTTCCTGTGCCAGGGGATACAAAGCAGCCCCAGAGCATCACTGAGCCACCACCATGCTTGACTGTGGGCAGAGTGTTATTTTCAGCATATGCTTCATTCTTCTTCCCCCAGATACCGCTGATCCATCGTGCCGAAACGTTCCAGTTTTGTTTCATTGCTCCACAGAACAATATTGAGCATTTTGGAACAGACTGTTATTTTGCTTTAGGGTCAGTATTGGTGTAGGTCTTGGAGTTCTGGCATTGATACCTTCTGTGTTTAGTACATGCCTTACTGTGCTCACTGACATCTCAGTGCATGTTTCCTTGCTGCAGGTCTTTTGTAGTCACTCAAGGGTTTTTCTCCACAGTCTCAGAAATCTGATTGCAGCCGTTGATATTTTCCTTTTTCTGCCCTGTCCATGTAGTTTCACCACTGTTCCCTTAATTTTGAACTTGTGAACTATGCTTCCAACAGTGTCTCTGGGAAGATTTAGTGCCACTATCGTTTTGCATCCTGTTTCTTGTTTTAAAGGCCGATGATCTCTATTCTTAATGTTTTGGACCATTCTTGTCACTTAGCCATGTTTCTCACATGCAGTCAAGAACAAACCCCTAGCAAGTTCACATATTTCATGTGTTCCAGCTCAAGCACACCTGGTGCAACTAATTAAGCCCTTCAGGTCCCTATGAGGAGCAGACAGACAGGTCCCTTTGACGAGCAGACAGACAGGACCATATTAGGAGTAGACAGACAGGTCCCTATGAGGAGCAGACAGGCAGGACCCTATGAAGAGCAGACAGACAGGTCCCTATGAGGAGCAGACAGACAGGTCCCTATGAGGAGCAGACAGACAGGTCCCTATGAGGAGCAGACAGACAGGACCCTGTGAGGAGCAGACAGACAGGACCCTGTGAGGAGCAGACAGACAGGACCCTGTGAGGAGCAGACAGATAGGACCCTGTGAGGAGCAGACAGACAGCTCCCTGTGAAGAGCAGACAGACATGTCCCTATGAGGAGCAGACAGACAGGTCCTTATTAGGTGGAGCAGATAGACAGGTTCCTGTGAAGAGCAGCCATACAAGTCCCTATGAGGAGCAGACAGACAGATCACTGTGAGGAGCAGACAGACAGGTCTCTATGAAGAGCAGACAGACAGGACCCTATGAGGAGCAGACAGACAGGACCCTATGAGGAGCAAACAGACAGGTCCCAATGAAAAGAAGACAGACAAGTCCCTATGAAGAGCAGACAGACAGGTCCATGTGAGGAGCAGACAGACAGGTCCTTGTGAGGAGCAGAGAGACAGGTCCTTGTGAGGAGCAGACAGACAGGTCCCTCCATCAATGCTGCTCACTGGCCTACTTTAAGCTGTCATATGACGAGGTGGGACAGCACATCCACACACACCAGAATGTCTGGCTCTCCCAGGTCTGCTCCATTGACCAGCCCTTTGACAGATCAGCCCCTAGTCATCAGTTATGTTATGTGGTGTCTGTGATTAACCAAATAGTTTGTTCTAAAGAAATTACTAAGTTTCAGTAGAACATGCAAACCTCTGTTTCCTCTATTACATGCATGCACGCACGTACACACACACACACGCCCAACTCAAAGCTCATATACATTATGATCATTTACAGGGCAACTGTGTGCATTTTGATCAATTCGCAGTGTCTGAAACATATAAAGGTCATGTTGCTTAATGTCCTGAAGTGATGTCTTCCCCTCTATAACATCCTGGCATTTCTGTTGATTTACACTAAAAGGTGGTCTAACCAACATGTACTGTTGCTGTGTGCAGTGGAGCCTGATAACAACCTGTTATGCAAGGATCCATAAACAGAATGGAGCACACAGGTTAGCATTGCATAGGATACTAAAACACTATGTGAACCGTCTGGTTTGGTGGGCAAGGCTCACATTACCTTTCCTGAGACCTAGAGACTATCTGTCCAATTTCCTTTGGCCGTTACTTTAGCGGGCTAAGATGGCATTGTTGGACATACTTTAAGAGGTACACAGTTCAAATCCAGATAGTCAAACATTGATCTGACACTCACCTCTTTGGCACTCTTGATCTTGTCCAGGAAGGTGCGTAGCTCCCTGGTCTCGGCATACAGGGCTCTGCACACTGCCTGGTAGTGGCTGGGGGCATCACCAGGCCTAGGGAGGTGGGCCACACACAGCTACACCCCCACACAGGGACACAGACACATCAGACAGTTAACACTGTAAACATAGAGCATGTCCTTGGAGCTAAACCTTAACGGTTCTACTGACTGAGCTCCTGTTCCTCTTATAGAAGGTAAGCTTGTCCCAAGGTAAAATATACATTCACTGGCCCCTTCACCATGGTTGTAACGAGTTGTGTTGTGAGTTACTGTTGCTTTTCTATCAGCTCAAACCAGTCTGGCCATTCTCCGCTGACCTCTGCCATTAACAAGGCCTTTTTGCCAAGAGAACTGCCACTCACTGGATAATTTATCAATTTTTTTGACCATTCTATGTAAATACTAGAGATGGTTGTGTGAAAAGATCCTGAAAAACTCAAGCCAGCCCGTCTGGCACCAACAACATGCCACATTCAAAATCACTTAAATCACATTTCATCTCCATTATGGTGCTTGGTTTTAACTTCAGCAGATCATCTTGCCATGCCTACATGCCAAAAGGCAGGTTTACCTTGTGAAGAGGCCGGTGACTGTATATACCAATATATTATCCTTCTGTGTGTGCTGCACTTAAATAACACTACCAGCATGCAACATGAGGGCCAGCAGCAATAGCATTCCAAGTAAAGCATTGTCTCTGACTGAATACACCCAGTCATGCTGTTGTTTCTGTAGTATGAACAGAAGGTGTTCTGATACCCACTGGGCCTGATCTTGGCACCACTAATACAGACCATGTTCATCCAAAATAGCTGCAATCTTGGCCACCAAGTCATTTCCTGAATTGACATATTCCTGTCTGATAAATGTGGAACGTGGAAGCCGAAATACAGGATCCATGTTTAGGGGCTGTTTCCCATTAGCACCACACAATCTGTAATATTCATGCTGATATAATAGGACATATAATAGAAAATCCCAAATAACCCAGGATCACACTGTACTCTAGAATGACTGAAACAATGAGGCAAGGAAGCAACTGATGGTGTAGAGGAGACTGTTACTAGAGGAGACGGTTACTAGAGGAGACGGTTACTAGAGGAAACTGTTACTAGAGGAGACGGTTACAAGAGGAGACGGTTACTAGTGGAGACTTTTACTAGATGAGACGGTTACTAGAAGAGATGGTTACTTGAATAGATGGTTACTAGAAGAGACGGTTAGTAGAAGAGACGGTTAGTAGAAGAGACGGTTACTAGAAGAGACGGTTACTAGAGGAGACGGTTACTAGAGGAGACTTTTACTAGACGAGACTGTTACTAGAGGCGACGGTTACTAGAGTAGACGGTTACTAGAGTAGACTGTTACTAGATGAGACGGTTACTAGAAGAGACGGTTACTTGAAGAGATGGTTACTAGAAGAGACGGTTAGTAGAAGAGATGGTTACTAGAAGAGACGGTTACTAGAAGAGACTGTTACTAGAGGCAATGGTTACTAGAGGAGACGGTTACTAGAAGAGACGGTTACTAGAAGAGACATCCACAACAGGAGAAATGCAATGGACGACAGCTGTAAGATCAGACATCTAGAGGATGATAGCTATTACAGGAGACATTCAGTGGATGACAGCTTTTAGAGAAGCCATCTAGAAGATGAAGGTTACTACAGAAGACATGCAGTGGATTATAACTGTAAGAGGAGACATCTAGAGAATGACAGCTACTACAGGAGACAGGCAGTGGATGATAACTGTTAGAGGAGACATAGAGGATTACAGTTACTATAGAAGAAATGCAGTGGATGACAGCTGTTAGAGGAGACATCTAGAGGACGAAAATTACTACGGAAAACATGCAGTGGATGACAGCTTTTAGAGGAAACTTCTAGAAGATGACAGCTACTACTGGAAGAAATACACACAACTCCTTACTCGTGATCCTGCCCTTCCCACCCCACTATTGTTCTTCTTGGTTGCTAAGACAAGTCCAAGGCAGTATAAACAGTGTACTTTCTCTAATAACCATTCATGCATGTTGTGACATCAGCCTCCACCTTCAACCAATTATCAGCTGCCTACCCTCAGAATGTCTCTGTAGCCACGGATATTACAGATGTTGCTGGTGTCGTCTTCGGCCTCCTCCTCTTCCTCTGTGGCCTCGTAGCCTTCATCAGAGCATGCGTCTCTCTCTGTGGCGGCCATGTTGGTCATCAGATCAATGAGCTGCTCCAGGGTGGGGCTGAGCTCCCGTTCCTCACTCTCCTTCAGACCGTAGTCCAGCGCTTTGTAGATCATGATGCCCAGAGACTCAATCAGCTGGAGCACCGGACACAAGCAACAACATGTTTGCATATTATTAATAGATAAAAGGAATATTTTAGAAACTATGTATCTTCATTTTGCCATTTGTTACCATTTACAGCCTCCATTTCTTTTAATAAACAGATGTGAAAAAATTTGACATTTTACTTTTTTTATACAGCTGTTAATGTCCCAGAAAACAGAAAAATATGTATGCAAAAAACTGTTCCATGCTTTCAGCTGTAGCATTAGTTACATAAAAAAATGCCCCATCCATTCAGGAGAATGACCCAACCTTTAAAACCAAGGCATATTCACCAGTAATGATCACATGGCTGGACTGACCTAACAGCAAACAACCCACTGCAATGGCACCGTGACACATAGTTCTTATTGTTTCAAATGGTGTGCGTAGATTTATCCATTTCTATTATCTTTCTAGTGTTTCAATGCTTACATTAATATCTAGAAGGTGCGTGAGAGAGATGTTAGAAATGCCAGAGAAAGCAGTTAAGTGGTTCCCCTAGATAATGGCTTGAGTCTGGCCTTTAAATGGCACATGATGGTGAATAAGGCCTAAACTGGCAGAACGCCAAGGCCAAGACAAAAGACTGACTGAGAAATCACACCAGATTTTACTCCACTCAATCCATTCAGTCCAGACATTAAAGCTGTTGAGCTACATGGGTAAAGGAGAGAAAGAGAGAAGAGAGGGGAGAGGGGAGAGGGGAGAAAAGAGGGATGAGGAGGGAGGGAAGATAAAGGAAAAGAGTGCTAGCTGGCAAAAAGAGAAAGCAAGGGGAGGGTTGGACTGGTTTTGTAGATAGAAGGAACAGGTCAAAGGTCAAAGGACGCTGGTGATCAATACTCCTCCAGAAGGAGTCAAGTAACCGGATTTGCCCTGACGTTGTCCAGAACACAACACTAGAGACAGCGACTGTGTCCTGAGCTTGGGAACCTGGGGACCTCTCTGTACCCTGAGGGAGATGAGCCCTCTCTGTTAGGTTCCACCACACCCTGCCTGGCTCCACCTCCCCTTCTGCTTCTGTTTCATCCAGAGAAACACGACACCACCACCACTCCAATGTGGGACCATCTCTTCCAAAATACTGAAGTCTACAGATAAACTCTTTAAAGCAAACACTCAGTTTCAAGGGAATCAATTAAAGTTACAATTTTTTTTAATTATAAATGTACTCTTTTTGTCCAAAATATTTAAAAAAAAACTTGTTTCAGTTGTTGTGCAAGGCTGATGGCATTGTCTTTATACATTATGATAAAATTTGAGAACACAGAATTATTCCATATCCTGTAAATTGTCAGTCTGTGCTTTTAGGGTGCCCTCTGCCCCAAAGACAGAGATGGCTATTGCAAAATGTTCTGTTTTTTTATCTAAATGACAATGTGTATATTGATGTGTGCTTCTTTTTTGGTTTTCTAGAAAATCCACTTGAACTTTCAGCAGGTAACCAAGTTTTTGGTTAAATGTTCTGTTACAAACTTTGACCTGAATATTTTATATAATAATAGGCAAATTTCATATAAAAATAAAGCTCATTGCTTGTGTTGTTAATTTATACAGCCTTATTCATATTTATCAACAGCAAACACATTGGAAATGTCTGACATAGACTATAGTATAGATTTGTGTGCATGACTGCCCTGACGAACACACTACCTTAGCAGTTAGGCTCAGCCATATGAAGTAAATGCACAAAGTAAATAGCATACAGGGTAAATGTCCAACTACTAAACCTATTTACAAGCAGCTACATACAGTAGATAAAGTTTTCACAGAAAATAAATCCATTCACATGCTTAGATACAGGGTGTGAGGGTGTTATTGGAGTGAAGTCTTTCTTTTCACTCGAATTGGTGGTGGTGATAGGGTGGTGTTAACTGTAATAAGTGGTTTCTATTCTACTGCCTAGTGTAGCCCTAAAACAAGCATGACTCTATTCCAGCTACTTACACATCACACTCTTTACAGCCTTGTGACTAAACTGAGTGGAGATATGGAATGTGAAACGAGAAAGGAGAGGCGGTCTTAACTATGACACTAAGCACCGCCATGACGCAGGCAGAACAACCTTCAACAGGCTGCCAGTTCTCCAATCATGGATGGATTAGAAGACAAAACCTGCACTCAGACATATATTTTTTAACAAATTTAAAATCAATGCATTTAGCAGCAGCGATCGTGACAAACATCCACGTTTTGGCAACAACCTTCATCCGTGTTTCTATGCATGGCTGTCACAGAGACAGTGAGTCAGAGCTGTAATTTCTAAAGCCATATACAACAATCCAGTTCAGGGAAGAACATTGAATCTGGTTTTGTGGTCCTAAGAACTGATGCCTCACTGCTGAAGGGTACAGCCTAGCAGGGTACCATTGAAGAACCAACACCAGACATCTTAGGGACGGCCATCTTCCTGACTACACTTTCTGAAATGTGATTTCATAGAAAAAGGACACAGCACTGCCATACAGTGGAGCCTTTGAATCACATCAGAAGACTCTCAATGTGATCATCTCACAGGCTTCTCATTGGAATTAGGCCAACAATCAATCTATTCACTAACAAATTGATGAATGGCTTCACTGTTCTGAACTTGGTTTGAAACATTCATTAGTCCTACATAGGGCCAGTTCTATAGGGGGTCACTCCTACCTTAGGCTAGTCATACAGTGCATCCGGAAGGTATTCACAGCGCTTCACTATTTCCACATTTTGTTGTGTTACGCCCTTATTCATTATTTCTCTCAAAATTCTACAAACAATAATCCCATATTGGCAATGTGAAAGAAGTGTATTTGAAATCTTAGCAAATTTTTTAAAATTTAAAGTACATAGAAGTATTCACAGCCTTGCCATGACACTCAAAATTGAGCTCAGGTGCATCCTGTTTCCACTGATCTTTCTTGAGATGTTTTCGCAACCTGATTGGAGTCCACCTGTGGCAAATTCAGTTGATTGATTGGAAATTATTTGGAAAGGCACACACCTGTCTATGTAAGGTCACACAGTTAGTAGTGCATTTCAGAGCACAAACCAAGCCATGGAGTCCAAGGAATTCTTTGTACACCTCCGAGACAGGATTGTGTCAAGGCACAGATCTGGGGAAGGGTACAGAAAAATATCTCCAGCATTGAAGATGAGCACAGTGGCCTCCATCCTCCGTAAATGGAAGAAGTTTGGAACAACCATTACTCTTTCTAGAGCTGGCCGCTCGGCCAAGCTGAGCGACCGAGGGAGAAGGGCCTTAGTCAGGGAGGTGAGCAAGAACACGATGGTCACTCTGACAGAGCTCCAGCGTTTCTCTGTGGAGAGAGGAGAACCTTCCAGGAGAAAAACCATCTCTGCAGCACTCCACCTGTATGGTAAAGTGGCCAGATGGAAGCCACTCCTTAGTAAAAGGCACATGAGAGTCCACCTAGAGTTTGCCAAAAGGCACCTGAAGGACTCTCAGAACATGAGAAAAATTCTCTGGTCTGATGAAACAACGATTGAACTCTACCTTCATGTCTGGAGGAAACCAGGCACTGTTTATTACCTGGCCAATACATCCCTACAGTGAAGCATGGTGGTGGCAGCAACATGCTGTGGGTATGTTTTTCAGTGGCAGGAACTGGGAGACTATTAAGGATCGAGGGAAAGGTGAATGCAGCCATGTACAGAGACATGCTTGCTGAAAACCTGCTCCAGAGTGCTGTGGACCTCAGATTATGGTGATGGTTCATCTTCCAACAGGACAACAACCCTAAGCACACAGCCAAGATAACAAAGGAGTGGCTACAGGATAACTCTCTGAATGTCCTTGTGTGGCCCAGCCAAAGCCCAGACATTTTATCCATTTCTGAATAAGGGTGTAACATAACAAAATGTGGAAAAAGTGAAGCGCTGTCAATACTTTCTGAATGCACTGTACATTGGGTCAGTCCTACAGTGTGTCAGTCCTACATTGGGTCAGTCCTACAGTGTGTCAGTCCTACAATGTGTCAGTCCTTTAGTGTGTCAGACCTTCAGTGTGTCAGTCCTTCGGTGTGTCAATCTTACAGTGTATCAGTCATTCTGTGTGTCAGTCCTACAGGGGTTCAGTCCTACTGTGTGTCAGTCCTACAGGGGGTCAGTCCTTCAGTGTCAGTCCTTCAGTGTGTCAGTCCTTCAGTGTGTCAGTCCTTCAGTGTGTCAGTCCTAACATGTGTCCTACTTTGTGTCAGACATACAGGGGGTCAGTCTTTCAGTGTGTCAGTCCTTAAGGGTGTCAGTTTTAATGTGTCCTACAGTGTGTCAATCCTACAGGGGGTCAGTCCTAGAGTGTCATTCCTACAGTGTCAGACTCACAGGGTTTGTCCTTCAGTGTGTCAGTCCTACAGTGTGTCAGTCCTTCAGTGTGTCAATCCTACAGGAGGTCAGTTCTAGAGTGTGTCAATCCTATAAGTATGTCAAACCTATGGGGTTAGTCCTTCAGTGTGCCAGTCCTACACTGTGTCAGTCCTAAAATGTGTCCTGCAGTGTGTCAGACCTACAGGGTTAGTCCTTCAGTGTGTCAGTCCAACAGTGTGTCAGTCCTTCAGTGTGTCAGTCCTAAAGTATGTCCTACAGTGTTTTAGTCCTACAGTGTGTCAGACCTGCTGGGTTAGTCCTTCAATGTGTCAGTCCTACAGTGTGTCATTCCTACAATTTGTCAGTCCTACAGGGTTAGTCCCTCAGTGTTAGTCATAAAGTATGTCCTACAGTGTGTCAGTCCTACAGTGTGTCAGTCCTACAGTGTGTCAGTCCTACAGTGTGTCAGTCCTACAGGGGGTCAGTCCTACAGGGGGTCAGTCCTACAGTGTTTTAGTCCTATAGGGGGTCAGTCCTACAGCGTGTCAGTCCTAAAGTGTGTCAGTCCTACAGTGTGTCAGTCCTACAGGGGGTCAGTCCTACAGGGTGTCTCTCCTACAGGGGGTCAGTCCTACAAAAGATGTGTGATGTACTGACAAGGGTATAGGAGTGATTGTACTATTATTTGGCAGGGCACCAATATTATTGATGATTCTTTGCGAATACATTTTACTATCGAGTAACATTGCGGAATAATAAGGCACAGTTATGCCAGCATGCCAAATGTTCATCCAGTCAACAACTTTAAAAGGAACAAATGGGAAGGCTTACATTCAATTACACATTTTAACAGCTGACCATAATGAAAATGATACCTTTGATCATGTGGTAATCAGCCCAGCCAGACTATATCCAATACAGTTTCTGTTGACATTAAATATTCTGTCTGCCCCTAATGGTTGGTCGGTTAACTGTAATAATCCTCCAAACTTCAAAGGCTTTTTCTAAATAATCACGCTCCCTGAACAGTTAATCTGAAAGAGGAGAGACTTGGCATGGGACATAAAAGACATTAAAGATAACCGAGCTGTAAGAAACAATAACATCAGGAGACCTAAAAGGAATATATGCTGGAGGGCTCAACAGGTCTGTCCAATAGGATACCAGGAATGCTGAGAGTCATGCAGAGGTAAACAGTTTTCCATAAATTGGTCTGTATCAACCCATAACACACAGCACAGTGACTTGTGTGGGATACATTAATTCAACTCCCACTGAGGGTGACGTGACAGAACGTTGAGCCTAGATATTATTTGCTTTACATTTAATGTTGAATATATTTTCCTCAGCCAACCTCTTGCACCGCTCTAAACACTGAATGACTCCACGAGACAGACCCTTCCCTGCTGTAAAGCTGCTTAGCAGGGATTTTGATGGCGGAGATTCACATATTCTGGGTCACAGTCTCAAAGATTGAGAGAATGGCGGTGTGTGTGAGTATGTTCTCTCCGTCGGCTAGCAGAGGTCCATTCCATTACCAGGCACTTTTCCACTTATCCAGCCCAATGAGGATAGATTATTGAACTGCATTAGGTTCTCATTAAAAGCATGAAAAAATGCAATACAGAGATGAATCTGCAGCCATCTAGTACATTAATGTTTGTCAAAACAATATAAACCATCCAGAAATGCCTTAGATCATGTGCTCTAATACTAGTCGCCTGGTGGTAATGAAGATGACGTCCATTCACAGAAATGTTAGCAAGCTGCATCATCTGATACACAAAAGTGGTTCTTGCTCCTCTTGTAAAGGAGCCATTCCCCAGGCTGTTTGTGAGACTACTTGAACAGCACTCTGGATTTCCCCTGAGGAAATGCAAGTTCCCTGAATTGAACTATTCAAGTCAACACATCAGCTGTGACTTTGCCCGGGCCTCCAGAATGAGGCAGTGCAAATTGGCATAGCACTGCCCGGTTTTTTGGATAAATAAGTCGTATTATCTACTTTGCCACGTCACTCTCCAGCGACCCCCTGCGTGCAGATCGGACGGCTGTAAATTCAACTGCGGAGGTGTAGTTGGTGAGTGTAATGATCCCATACATGATCTGACTAAAGGCTTCAGTGTAGGATCAGCAGTGAGAAGATTAATCGACTGGCTTGGCGACATGTGGTTGGATGAACCATGTTAGCACCCTTCACCATCCTGCATCTGTTGACGAAGGGTTGTGGAGCTGCCGATGTAGCCGGGTTAGTGGGGGAAAAAATGGACAAGAACTTTCCAATTGGTAGGAAAGAAAAAAGGGAATATTAAAGAATAACAAATATCAACTTGATGAAGGGGCTAAGAAGTGAGGAAATGACAAAATGGCACTTTAATGAGGTCTTTAAATGTCAGTCAGGGCAAATATCAAAACGAAGACCTGGCAAGAGGACATTCACTATACAGCCAGGTCAGTCGAGCAGAGACCTTACAGCCTGGAGGGTAGAGCTCTATTCATGAGCTCCAAATAGAGACCATCTAGGCTACTTTGATAGAGACCACCAGTGAAGTTCCAGTCAATCTATAGGCTGACCTCAGGCAGCAGGTTGCATGTGAGGCATGGCATGTATCAAGGTTAACACCCTAATACTGCTGGTATCCTTCCACCATAGTGAATGGTACTGGTCTGGTTATCATGTTGGTACTCATATTCATAATACACACATCTTCTCTGAAACCAGAATGTGTTCAAATCAATGAAAGGAACAAATACTGAAATGTCACTCACCTCTGTTGACGTGGATGGGCTGGATTTACCTGTGGAGAACAAAAGGACTGTCAGGATTAACCTGGAATACATGACTGAAAGAAAGCAGCTTAAATGGCAAATAATGCATCTGTATCACTCTAGTGACCCCCTGACGAGGCGTAACAGAGTCATTTGAGGGCTTAACTGAGGTTAGTGAGCATTTCCTCCCATGTGCTGATCCACAAGACTTCCTGGTTTAAAAAGCAGAGTGGCTCGGCCTGAAGGCCTAACACTGTCTTCATTAAAAAGACAAGGCCGTACCGGAAACAGGGCTAACAGCACAAGAAACCAATAGCCAGTGATGAAGACACGTTTTTCATTCTCATGAAATGATTGTGATGTTTGCTCCCATGTTCTGCTACCAGAGCCAACCCTGACCTACTGAAGAGTGACAGACTCCATCTAACTTCCACTTGCATTTCGCCTGTGCCTGAGTCCTCTATCCTCACTACAAGGCTCTGGCTCTATTCAGTGTATTCAGCAGGTTTCCCCATTAAGAAGGTGTGTGCGCCATGATCTAGATGATGTGAAGCTAAACCTGGTGGTGCGATGCTTATTAATCTCTTAATAAGACTTTCTTGTGCAAAACCTGACTTTAAATCTGCAGTCTGAGACTTGTGTGCACAATGATAAAATAATTATTGAACAAGTGAGTGCTTTTGATGTCATGGGCACAAATTTGTACATATGACATGGTACATACATTGTATTATGTTTAGTTTCCCCAGCGTTATCATTTCTTCATGTACACTCACCTAAAGAATTATTAGGAACACCTGGTCAATTTCTCATTAATGCAATTATCTACTCAACCAATCACATGGCAGTAGCTTCAATGCATGTAGGGGTGTGGTCCTGGTCAAGACAATCTCCTGAACTCCAAACTGAATGTCAGAATGGGAAAGAAAGGTGATTTAAGCAATTTTGAGCATGGCATGGTTGTTGGTGCCAGACGAGCCGGTCTGAGTATTTCACAATCTGCTCAGTTACTGTGATTTTCACGCACAGCTATTTCTAGTTTACAAAGAATGGTGTGAAAAGGGAAAAACATCCAGTATGCGGCAGTCCTGTGGGCAAAAATGCCTTGTTGATGCTAGAGGTCAGAGGAGAATGGGCAGACTGCTTCAAGCTGATAGAAGAGCAACTTTGAAGAGTCAGAATTTGGCGTAAACAGAATGAGAACATGGATCCATCATGCCTTGTTACCACTGTGCAGGCTGGTGGTGGTGGTGTAATGGTTTGGGGGATGTTTTTTAGGCCCCTTAGTGCCAATTGGGCATCGTTTAAATGCCACGGCCTACCTGAGCATTGTTTCTGACC
Organism: Umbra pygmaea; assembly: GCA_016801145.1. NCBI lineage: Eukaryota > Metazoa > Chordata > Actinopteri > Esociformes > Umbridae > Umbra > Umbra pygmaea. The sequence continues at coordinate 31,683 of JACXGM010002825.1, read as the reverse complement.
ATGTCCATTCCTTTATGGCCACCAGGTACCCATCCTCTGATGGCTACTTCCAGCAGGATAATGCACCATGTCACAAAGCTCAAATCATTTCAAATTGGTATCTTGAACATGACAATGAGTTCAGTGTACTAAAATAGCCCCCACAGTCACCAGATCTCAACCCAATAGAGCATCTTTGGGATGTGGTGGAACGGGAGCTTCTTGCCCTGGATGTACATCCCACAAATCTCCATCAACTGCAAGATGCTATCAATATGGGCCAACACTTCTAAAGAATGATTTCAGCAACTTATTGAATCAATGCCACGTAGAATTGAGGCAGTTCTGAAGGCGAAAGGGGGTCAAACACAGTATTAGTATGGTGTTCCTAATAATCCTTAAGGTGAGTGTATATTGTGTTTAGTTTATTCATTTATAGTTCCCCTCTGTTTCCCAGTTTTGTGTCTAGTTTATTAGTTTATGATTTTTCCCTGAGTTCGCTGTAGTGTTGTTAGTGTGCTATATCAGGTTTTCTGTGTGAGTCTGTGTTTATGTTTGGTTTATCCATTCCAGTTTTTTATTCCTTCCGACTATGTCTGTTTCATCAGTCAATCAATCAATCAATCAACCAACCAATCAAATTTATTTATAAAGCCCTTTTTACAACAGCAGTTGTCACAAAGTGCTTTGACAGACACCCGGCCCGAGAACCCCAAGAGCAAGCAACACAAGTGATGCACAGTGGCTAGGAAAAACTCCCTAGTAGGTGGGACCTAGGAAGAAACCTAGAGAGAGAACAGACTCAAGGGGGTGGACAGTCCTCTTCTGGCTGTTCCGGGTGGGGGATCTGAAGTTACACTGCCCATTGTAATAAGGTCACTTTGTTTATCAGTGTTCAATTTTGGCGAAAAAGGAAGATATGATGGGTGGGCTGTGACCATAGTCTTTGTGTAGCATCAATACAGTTTGGTGGTCTTGTGAAGGGAGAATGTGTTTCATGTCCTTATATGGTCTTTCCTGTTGTAGTTGAGTTTGGTTCAGTGTTCTCACCTGGTTTACATTACTCATTAGTTCTCTATTTAATCCTTCTGTTCTTCCCTCATGCGTCAGTCATTATTCCTGTCGTAGGCTGTTACGTGTTGTGTCCCTTCGTCGTCACCATTAAGGACTATATAAGTTGTGAGTTCTCAATGACCAGTATTGTTTTCTTCTAATGTTATGTTCTAGAGTTATAGTCCTTGTAAAGTATTTTCGAGTTTCAAGTGTATATCATGAATACAAGTGTACTGGGTCATTAGTTCTGTCGTGCAGGTTCAAGTTCCTAGTGTATATTTACAACTACAAGTGTGTTGAGTAAATAGAGTCTTCCTTGTGGATAAAACATCTGCCTCCTGCCTATTAAACCAAGGAGCATTGGGACACCTGCTCTAATGAAATCCAATGTATTTTTACTACTAACCAAAATATTATAAAATGTTATTGTTAATATATAGAAACCTTAATATAATCAGTAGGTCTGTGTAGCTCACATCCTACAGATTGTGTTTACAGGCCCGGTGGGACATGTGCAGCATTCAAAACTGAGTTCACTGAATGCTTCTCAGACACTGTAGTCATGGCAGAATGTTAACATGTTTAGCAACTTTAAATATTCACATGGAAATGTCTGCTGTACCACTCCAAAGGACTTTGAAGCTATAATCGACTCAGTGGATGCCAATATGATTGTTAAAATTGCTTTAACTTTTTCAGGTGAAAATAACAAGGATCTACACTTTCCTCAGCAGTTTCAAAAGCTGTGTATAACAAATCTCAAAGCCCACAAATTCCAAAATGCCATTCCAGAATCCATCTAACAACAGGACATTAGAGGAAAACCAAATCAGTCTTACCAAGATCACCTAACCAAGAATCTAAACTTAAGCATACGGAATATTCTAGATGTGATTGCACTACTGCCTAGTCTACGGAAAATACAACAGTAAGTCTCTGAACTGCGAAAAGACATGGCAGCTCAGTCCAAAATCCACCTGTACATTAAGACAATCTTGTCGCACCTTTCCTCTAACTTAGAAGAATTTAAGTTAAATGGCTCACGGGGAATTTTGCAGACAAGAACTAACAGAGCTACAGTTAGATAAGTACAACTAACTGTCAAAGAAGGGTCACATACTGTTAATGTTAAACCATCTGTGAAAGCCTGTGAGCTGTAGCACTCCCCATTTGTGGCTTTTTTTTAAATGTGAAAGCCAGATGGGCTGGTTACTGGAGCTCATCCTTAAGTGAGCTTGGCCACCATGACAAGACATTTGGTGGAGGTGGTGTGTTTATTGAAATGAAAGAAAGAATAAATTAAAAGCAAGACCTTGTAAAAATAATCTTATCGAAAGACCCATAGGAGGAAACATCCGCTACAGGCTGTTCATATAAAATGTTAATTTGGCAGATCATTCTTCCAATCCGAACGGAAAAGGATTATGGAATATGGCCAGTGAAGAGGGCTGGTTAGCCAACGACTGGTAAGATCCCACTTATTACATCAGGACAACCTAAGACAGGCACAACTGTGCATCTGGCCACACCAATGAAGCCATATGCCTCTATAAACAGATCAGTGCAGTGTGCTGGGTGCCCAGTCACGGTCCCATGGTCAGAACTCTTCAGAAAAGAGCTTTTGTGCGTGTACGTGTGTGTGTGTGTGGTGGGGGGAACACGCATGTAAAAAAACAAAAGGGGGGGAACTGATGCAAAAGTTCATACTGTACAGAAATACTCTTTATTTGTAGAATCTCGTGGCTGACCGCTCCCCCAGAGAAAAAATTTTTTAAAAAGACAGATTTAACTACGGTACGTGTCTGTAATGGAGGTGTCTGTTTTAATGTGGGTAACACCTCAAAGATTTATATAATGTATAAATCTCAAGCATCCTGATGGAATTTCCATATTTTAGGATTAATGGAGATTGGGGAAGGATTGAGACAATATTCTGGTGATTTGCTTAATTAAATTTTTATTCCAGAATCTAATTGTATACAATTAAACATTTGTATTGGACCTGCAGTGTCCTTTTATGTGCCCAATCCAGTATGTTATCATGAACAATTCCAAGTATTCCTTACTCAAACATGTTCTGAGGGCAGAAAGACTATGATTGGTTAATTCGAACACCCAATCAAAATAAGGAGGCGGAGAGGACCCGGGAATTTATGAATAGTTTAAACTGGAGTGTACAACAAATGGAAATGTTATCAGGAGGTTGCAGGAAGCTGTGGCAGTTTGCCTTGTGGTTATACTCTCTGACTAGTAACCAAATGGCCAGAACAAATCCCAGGCAGACAAGGGGAAAAATTATACATTTCTAAAATTGTATAATTTTCTAAAATTAATAAGTCATCTTGGATAAAAATGTCTGGTGAAGGCCAGGTAAAATGTTATATTATTTTTATCAAATTAGCTGATAGGTTGAGGTTAGGGTTAGGTTAAGGCTGGGGTTAGGTTAAGGTTAAGATTAAGGTTAAGGTTAGGGCATATTTTGGTCTGAATTGAAGAGGGCAGTTAACACGCACAAAACTATAACTGAAATGTTCCTAAACACCCGCATCCTCTCCGTTTTGATTGGGTATTCGAACAAACCAATCATAGTCTTTCTGCCCTCAGAACATGTTTGAGTAAGGAAAACCTATATCTGCAAGAGTATACCTGCTGCAGTTGCCATGGCAACTCTTTGTGAACTCCGACGCCCGTCCGCTTGAGAATGTTGACAACAACACAGGCTCAAGTGACTCCATGACAGAAGAAACTACATTAACACATGGATCGCACAAAAAAAAAACAATCTTAATTCAATTCACAAGATTTAGATTATCAAGCAGCTTACTGATCTTGGATGTTTTGGAAGCAACGTAACACAGCTTTCACCAATAAAAAACCTTGCCCTAATGGGTGATGAAAGGTCATCAAAAGTGGTTCATAGTTAAGAGTCTGTCCAGCCAAAACCACAACTATGATAGGATGTCTTAATGCAATATTTTATGTAACATTTTTAAACATTTTGTTATGGTTGTGTTATCAATCAATGTTACCAGGCAATATGTGAAATCTAATAAAAAAATTTATTGAGGCTACAAAAAGAAAAAACATACTGCTATGCTGTGCTCAGCTGCTAGGAAGCCAGAAAATATATCTAAATTATACCAGTCAAAGTCATGTGGAGTAGATACAGTAGTTGCATAATTAATTATGAAAACTCAGTTGTATGCAGAGTAAGGTTGCCAGGTTCATCTGACATTTTTTCCTAATGTTTATTCTAAACCTGCCCAAAATTCATTAAACAATAGCCACATTTTTCAGCCATATAGCAAACATGGCAACACTGATGCAGGGAGACTTTCTTTATGGTAATATATCAAATCAGATTTATCTCCTTTTAACACCCACCACTGTGAGCTACTATATATGGCCCTCACTACACACTCAACATCTGTCTCACTGGTATCAACTCATCTACAAGTCACTTTATGCAAAAACCCACTACCTAAATTCTCACCATTGCCTCACCCACCCATCTCTCGAATCACCCCAAAGTCCTTTACTCTTTTGGCCACCACTGTCAAAGACTGGAACAAACTACAAAAATCACTGAAACTTGAGAACATATCTCTCACTGCTTTTAAGGTACAACTGTCAGAGCTACTGTCCGACCACTGCATGCTGACTCTGCTCCCCCACTCACACACTGTTCCTGTCCATTTACGCCCTAGTGCCTTAGTTATGCCCATGGTGTATTTGAACTCACTCATCTGCACTGTTAATTATACATTCTATGTTATTAGCACTATTATCATTTCCACAGTTACACTCAAGTTTTTTCTATTCCATTGTTATGGCTGAGACACTTCATACCATTTGATCCACCTCTATAATTTAGACCGTATTTGCACTAACTGTCCATATACTTGTCTTATACTCTGACTATCTGCACCTTGTATTTTTGCTGGCTCATGACAGCCGTCATTTATTGATGATGGGAAACATGTTTGGTGCTTATTTTAAGACCCCAAGTACACTTATAACAACCTAATTTTCAAATAAAATCAAAACAGTGGTGAAAAGAAAAACTGTATTACACCATAAAAAAACAAGCCTATTTAATGGATAGGTGACCCACCCAAGACAGCAGGTTGATGAAGGCAGCCTTTATTAAGACTCCAACAACACATCTTCCTTTCTGCATCAAAACAATGAAACCTATTCACCCAGTTGCATAATGATTGAAGTTAGTAACACTGTAGGACGTACCTCACTTGCATTACCTAAAAACAAAGTAAACACTTTACAAAGTCATTTTATTTCTTGTCACTACTCTGGATATGTGCACCTGTGTTTGCATCCCTGGTCAAAGATATGCAGCTTATAAAAGCTAGAATTAACCTATTTAATGTGGCCTGGAATAACGTCACTGGTACACTGTACAACACTGTACAAGTCTGACAATTGTCTTTTTACAGCTCTAAAATTGACCATTAAAGCCAAGTAGCAAAAGAGGAAGTCCTAGAAGCTATTCATTACAGTAATTTTCACCGAAAAATTAGCGAAGTCAATAGGATACTAAAGCCTTGGAAAGAAATGTATCTTTCTATCTATGGTAAAGTTGTTTTAGTTAATTTCCTGGTGATCTCACAATTCACCTAGTTATTCATCAAATTACCTATACATCTAGGGAGAACCCTTTTTCAAATCCTGTGAAAAAATTGTATTTGGGGGTGTGGCGTAGTGGGCTAAGTTGCTGCATTGCAGGAGTCTATGTCATGATAGTCAGTGGTTCAAGCCTAACTATTGGTTCTCCAGCTTTCCCCGGTCCTCCAGAACGAGGCAGCGCAAACTGGCATAGCTCTGCCCGGATTTAGGATAGACAAGCCGAATGGTCTACCTTGCCATGTTGCAGCGACTACTTTTTTGCCGATCGGACGCCTGTAAATTTTATCGCGGAAGTGTAGTTGGTGAGCGTAATGATCCCGTACGTGATCTGACTAAAGGCTTCCGTGTTGGATGAGCAGTGTGAAAAGAATCAGTGGCTGGGTGTTGTGGTTGGAGGAACTATGTGCATGCCCCTTGCCATCCCACATCTGTCCAAGAAATTGCAGAGCTGCCAACAAGGCAGGATCAGTGGGAAGGATTAGTGGGAAGTGGGAGGGGAGAAAAATAAAAAATATTTGACATTGTTTGGAATGGTAAACCTGACATACTGAGGGCTTATGATGAATGTGAGAGGGGAGGGGATAAATGATTAAATATAAGGGCTCTAAATCAATCACTCCAAGCCTCCGTTATATCTAAGTAATATTTAAATCCGAATTGGTTTTAAACAAACTAATTAGAGGCTCCTCTCATATTTAAAAGTGGGCTGTTTGCAATGCTGCAAATTAAAATGTAAATTTAAATGGATAGACAATGGTAAATTATTAAAAAAAATACACCTTTTCAAAGGAATTCATACAAACCTGGTTGCAATTTCAATTTCATACTCCTGAAGAGATATGTGGAACAAATATTACAGCCAATAATATGGCTAAACTCAAACATATTGATTGAAGGTAAACCAATTTTTATGGAAAAAATGTACAAGAATGGTATCATGTTTGTCAAAGACTTAAAGAATAAAGATGGAAAAATGCATTCTTACGAACAACTGGTAGAGTTATATAGGGAAACCTGTTTAGATAAAGAATACAACCGGCTTGTTGCAGCCTTGAAAATTAAAACATTTTGAAAGCATAGAAATACCTGGTTTACCATATATTAAAGAACATGCATGGCTAAAAAAACAAGTATCAACCACAAAATGTATATTTTTCATTTGAAGATATGGGGTTTTACTGCTATATCATATAGAACTCAAAATAAAATAAAAATAGTTGGGAACAATGTTTTGATGTTCCACTTCCATGGCATCAGGTTTATGGTATGATATATAAAATAACTATTGACGTCTCAATATGTTCTTTCCAATTTAGGCTATTATATAAAATCCTAGCAAAATAAATTATTGCTTAATATATGGGGAATTGAACAGTCATATATATGTCATAAAGAGATAAAAACGATGGATCGTCTGCTCTGGTTCTGCCCACTGGTGGTGAACTTATGGATTTAAAATCAAGACTGGTTGTTGGGTCTTGGAGGCGCATTGGAATTCAAAATGCAGACAGTGCTGTTGGGTAATCTGAAAGGTCACAGCCAATCAATGGAACATATGGTCAATCTCTTGGGTTAAACCTTTATTTTTAAGGCTACATCAGAGGACATGTTAAGATTACAAAGATACAAATATCTGATTAAAATAATAAATCATCATAGTTATCCAGAGGACCTCTTGGAGCTGTGATCGGCACTGTCATATAAGTCTTTGTCCAGAGTGGGTTGGAATTTGTTTGACAGTGTGAGCATGGGTGAGGGGGTACACAAAGAAAACAAATACTAATAAGAAGTGGGTTGGAGCTGATGCTAAAATTGACAGCATGCTTTTGTTATGTAAACAGTTGACTCACAGCTGATCGCCCCTCCAAAAAACAAACATTGGTTGACCAACAGCCTGTCGACCAAACAAAGAGTAAATTAAATATGTTCAGCCATAAGGGTGACAATGTAGGAAGTACAACAGCCAGAACCAGGTCTGACAGGTATGGCTTTCACATTTTGCCAGGACCGAACAGAATTAGTCCTGGCATATCCTGTATGATACTGGGCTTCAATCTCCTCAAATCATAAATCATCTAGAAGACTTTGCTCATGTTAAAGCTCTTGGCTTGCTATTTTTTGCAAATGGTGAGAGCAGCAGTCTTCTCATACCATAAATCATCAACAGTTCTATCTTGCTTTCCTAATGGAGTCAGCACAGCAATCTCCTTGAATCATAAATTAGAGTCTGAACGAGTCTGTCCAATTACATACTCTATTATGGTAAACAGCAAATTATTCTGTGTTAAATTAACGGTGTCAGTGTGGACTCATACTGACAATGAACCAGTGTTAATATACATCACTGGGTAGTGTTAAATCAAATGCTTTAACACAACCCAGTGTTATCACTTAACACTGGTTCAGTGTCTATGAGTCCACTTACAGTGTTATTTAACACTCGATTATTTGCTGTATGTTTCCATGAATCATAATAATTTAAAAAAATTAGATAATCAAACACAAATCAGGTATATATTCTTTACAAATGAAAGTGAAGAGTGAACAAAAATGAAAAAAGGGAACATAGAAACATGAAAAATGTTAAGAATAACCCATATTAAAGAATACTACTGTATAGTATACCGTATAGTATACCTTAACGGTGTTAAAGTAATCAAATCATAAATCATATGAAGTATCCTCTATCAGACTCTTGTGTCAGGAACTGTAATTTGTGATCAATGGTTCTGTGCTCCTTTCCCAAATGGTATCATACTGCAATCCTGTCAAATTCTAAATCATTTGGTGGCTCCAGTAAATGTTCTGCCCTCGGTTCTACCCATTCATTATTGATTTCACTTTGGTTTAGAATTTTTGCAATGGCTTGAATATAACACTTTTGAGTTGTTTATGTTCAGGACATTCTAACCACCCGTTAGAAGTATTACTGTAATAATTAGTGATGATAACAGCTGTGTACAGATATTATACAGATTTCACCAGCAAACATAGGTACACAGGCTCGCTTTAATGCTATTGGTAGATCATTAGAGTAGGGGCCCAAGTCAACATTAAAGAATACCACACTAATACATTTCTTTGGATGATTTTGCACGTTTTACATAAATGCGCTCCACATCATTTTAGGAACGAGGCAGTCTATTCATTACGATCTTATTAGCTCAGTAAAAAAAGATAGAAGAGGAGCAAATGTGCATTGGAAAATCAGAGAGACCAATTTTCTAGAATTTTCTTCCTCAATTGATGAGGCTGTACCAGTCCTTACAGTATGTTAATTAATAGTCGTTTGCCAAAACCATGGAGTAACATTAGCAATTTCATCAAAAAAGATTGAAGATCATCGTCTAGCAGATCCCGCTTAGTGCTTACATGAAACAACCAGAGATTGTTATTTTTAACAAACAAATCATTACAGAGCTTTTATCCTTCATTTATTGATCCAGCTAAATATGTGACTGATCAAAGATATAATAGATATAACAGATATAATATCTGTATACTAGATGAACAGCTAATAGACATTTAAACCAGTTTGGATCTGCTATGACACACTGCAAAACATATTTTGAGACTATAATGATACAAAGCAACTTGATTTACATACATTCTATTCTCACACAAATCACTTTCTTATTTCAGGCAAAGAATCTTGACAGAGATACAGTCACTTTCTATATCCTTGACAACATGCTGTCTCCCTGTATCTTTCTCTTCATTTACTCTCCTCTGTTCTGCCCATCTGTCTCATGAGGCACACTATCAATCACACAGAGTTTTGATTCTTCCTTTACTTTGAAAGGGTCACACTGAGGCCAGTATCTCTTTTACATATGAGGTTGAAACTAAATAATAGGGGTCTGAAATCAAAATCACTGCAGCTAGGTGTAACACCTTCGGCCAAATAACCAGGGTTCAAAATTAGCACCAATTACCAGCCAAATGCTGGTAAAATATGTAGGTGGCTGGTAGATTTTCTTCACTCACCAGCCAAAAAACAATAAAAAAACAATAACCAGTGGCTGGTAAAATTTGAACATTCACTAGCCGTTTGGCTGGTGGATGAAAAAGTACATTTTGAACCCTGCAAATAACACATTCTTCATTAAAAACATTCTCAATTAGAAATGCCCTCTTGAAATTCCCTTTTCTTCCCTTTAAATGTCATGATGTACAAATTCCAATGACGACTATATTATCACAACAACTGTCGGCAGATTCGAGATGCACCATTAGGAAAGCCTTAAGATTAATAACCCACTGGTCTAGAGATAAAATATACATTTTCAGAAAAGTAGAAATATGTTGGATTACAGCCTCGAATTCCACTTTACCCAAAGACTGAATAAGAACATTGAGTCCAGTCTAAACATTGACTCAGCACACAATGAATAAATGTATGTAACAGAGTAAAGCTTGGCTACAGCTTCCCTATCCTACCGTGGGAACATAAATAAACACATTAACAGGTGAAATATTATGTGCTATTTGTTCATCTATAGTAGCGAGGAAGAAGACAGGATCTCTCCACCGAGACATAATACTTGAAAAACAGTCTTTCAGAGGCACAACATGCTCACAATCTGTTAGATCAGTGGTGACACAAGGCTGTCAGCTGTTTGGCAGTACACCCAGATAGCACACCCAATTTAGCACACCCTAACACAGCATAGAGCAAGATAGCAATCCATGATGATGATGAGTATATGAGTTAGGGGGAGGAGAAGGACAACAGTGGTTTGGGGCCATGCAGTCAGTCCCATCATGTAATACAGTAGCTGTTTATGTCCAGGAACATTTTGTGAGATGGATTTTCGTTTCATGGTTTGGGAATAAACATGTGATCAGCGTTTGGGGGGGTGGGTCAACAACAGCTGAGACAGCTGACTACATGCAACAAATGAAATTTTGATATACAAAATATTGTACGAATCCAATTGTTTCTATAGAAAATGACGTTTTATTTTAATTAAATTTGGGTAGTCTAACTGAATGATATAGCGACAAATATGATTGCAAATCATCCTCATTAGATATTTGTTTAACCTACCATCACAGCTTTCATACTGTATTTCGACAGCTCCGTCTTTCCGAATCTTTACATCCCGTGGTCCCTCAATCCTCTTCGCATTGTCCACGGATGATAACCCGGCAGAGGTGCAAGGATTCTTACTCCGATGTCCCTTAGACAGGTTTATGCAGCATTGGTAACACACTGCCCAAGCCTGCTCTTCATTTATCGGTTGGTTATACAGCATTAAAATCTCTTCCAAAGTCAGTTCATCTCCATCTCTTTCCTCCATTCCGTTATTTTTTACCGGTCCGGAATACAGCGGATCATCTCGCAGGACCGCAGCAGGTCCGACCAGCTTTCTGCTCTCCTCGTCCGCATCTCGCCGCTTGGCCATCCTTTCATTTCATCGACCGATGAGGGCCTGTGATGACAACATTGAACGGGGAGCCGCAGATAAATAACGGATTCAGGCAAGCTGAAGACATTGGGAAAAAATATATGCGGTTACCTTCGTCTCATTCGCAACAGCAGCACCACCCCTGACAAGGAGGATAAAACCCCCGCCTTGCAGTGTTTTCATGGGTACCAGAACAGTCATATGACGAAGTACTTCATGGTCTGAAAGAGAGCCAGGTTTCTGTCCACTTCAGATTCAGAGGAATGCATTCATATTCATGCGCAACTGAAGGATTTTTTATCTTTGTGGGGACTTTAGGTACACATGTAAACACGTAACTACAGAAAATATTTCTGCAGAGCAAGGCAATACAATATATTAAATCCATACTTAATCAATATACTGTACCAACAAAGACAAAACACAAAAATATTTCTTCGTATAGGGTTTATCCATTAATGGAATACATGATGCTTACATATACATCTTTTATAACATCAAATATTCACAACATGAGACAACACACAAATATTGCATCTGTAACTTTTAACACATTTATGCTAAAGTGAACAATATTTCATGAACACGTACCAGATCTGCAGATAAAATACCAAAATGCTTCTGTGACCAGTACCAGTCAAATGATACTTATCAATATACAGAACGTAATGTGGAATGTTTAAAAAAAAAGTTCAATAAATCCAGTCCATAAATAAATATTTAGAGATCTCATTCATTTCTGCACATTTTCTTATACAGTTTGCCTTTTAACAAAAAACAACATGTAAACAAACAAAATTAAATTAAATCTGTAAAATCGACCAATTGTTTGTTCTTATTTATAAAAATGGCAGGTGCTTTAGTCCACAAAGAGTGTGCACATCTGAGGAGAGCCAGGACAGCACAGTATCAACCAGGAAATAGATAAGCAGAAAAAGATTGAAAGAGAAGACTAGTCGGCACTGAACATAAAGACAAAAGCGCAGAGACAGGGGTTGTGTACAGTAAACTATTTGAAGTCCAGCATGTTACAGTCTATCTTGTAGTATACGTAGGGGTAGTACTCCTGCTGGCTCAAATTCAGACCGGGGATATCCATGGTAGTCTACAAGACAAGAGAACAGACACCGTGAGCTTAGCCAGTTAATAAACGTGATAGCACATGGCTAATGTGGTCATCAAACAAGTCTGCTAAAACATGTCAGACATCATTTTGTAAGTTTTGTTCAAAAGAAGAAAAAAAAAAGATTTTTCCCTGACAATTTCATAATATTTATATGTGGATTTACAACCTAGACCTCATTGCAGGAATGCCAAACAGAATGAGGGATGTAAAGATCAAAATGTGCCACAAAGCCACTTTGCTTGCTGTTCACACTGCTCACTTAAAGACAGCCTGGACAATCTATATTTTTAAACCTTTCAGTTTGGGCTGGGTGTGTCATATGTTGTTTACATGTGCATAATCTATAACTATTGTACCTTCATTAAACTTGAAGTTTGAAATCGTTTTCCCCCCACGGGGCATGTCAGGCACATAGATTACAGCATTTTCAGGGACACATTTTGGCTTGACAGAGACATCTTTACAACCAGTGGCCTAAATACTGTGACACATCTTTAAGACAAGTCAGTAAGCACGTTCAGACCAAAACAAAAGAGTTTCTAGTGCAGAACAGGCCAAGGTCACACCAGCCACGCAAACGCCCCCCTGAACTACCCATTGGAACAGAAGGCTTGGACAAGTACTCAGGTTGTATTGGGCCCTCCACATACTCCGTTAGCCCTGTAATCTTCAACACACGTGTCTTGCATTACTATGCATTACACTATCCTACAAGTATACAACAGATAGAGGTAAATCTAGACATTACAGCTATATGAAAGGGTTCATTACGCACATCGATGATGGCTGCAGCGCCGCTGTCCAGGTGTTTGTAAAGGTCGTTGAGGACCTCTCGTAGCTTCTTCATGTTCTTCTTGGTAGGCTGGAGCAGCATTGCTTGGAAGTTCACAGGAAGCCCATATCTGTCAGGACAACGTCATCACAGTTACATCACAACACACACAGCACTATTTTTTAAATCTACCGTATTCTGGCATTCTATTTCTTCTGAATTCAGGTTGAGGTCTGGTCACTGACTACAAATCCTAAGAATTGGAATAGTGCTAATAAAGTATGGCAGTCACCTTAAGACAGACTCTACAAACACGCGAAGAGCTTTGATGTGAATCCACGCAATGAAGGCCTCACTGAAGTTCACTTTCAGCCATCGTACCAGTGGCCCCTGAGAAGGAAAGTAACAGTTAGGGTTATTTTACTACAGTGCAATAGCTTCATATACAGTGACATTGTTTATGTGCTAGATGTTTTTGTGAAATAACAAAACACTGATATGTTGCTGGGGTGGAAAGTGTCCATGTATTTAATGCAGAACATCTACCAAGAAAATACTCAAAACAGCTTCTATTTTTGTTAATAGCAAAAATATGGTTATTTTCTCAATTCCTGAGAAAATATCTGTTTTGGAAATACTTTGTTTTCACCCGACCACGACGATTTCTAATTCGGTAACCTCAGAATTCCTCAGGGTTCAGGCACTGTTTGTAGTGGTATTGTGTAACATTCAGTCTCATACACCTTGGTCAGGCAGCATATTCCGAGTCATGTGACTTACAAACTGCTTCTTCTTGTCTGTAGAGAGCCGTGTCATCTCCTCTTTGTCTGCATTCATCTCTTGCTCATTGTACTGGAAATCTCTGACCGTGAACCTGGAAAACCGCAAGATAATTACATCTTCACTTGTGTGAAATTAGAGGGAAGAGTTTGGCCCGGGTTTCCTGTTGCGAGGAAGGAGACTGTTTCCTTCATACACAAAGGATGCCACAATTTTAACCTCAGTAAATCACAAAACATATTGGAGAATTTAAATTCTGGCTAAGACCATACAAAATGGATGGACATTGGAACAAATTTAATTTTGTCATGTTGAGAGAGTTGAACCGTGCCACGGGGTTTAGCGTCACCATGTGGCTGGTCATGGACATTTTCCTGTTTGGACTAACCACACATCATCTCTCTCAGCTGCTCTTTGTCATCAATCAGTGTGTGTATATCTGTTTCCCTCTGCTCCCTTTGTCTTGGTCCTTCATTGTATCTATGTATCAGACATTAGACGCTGTGTATGCACTTCATTATATTGTTCACTAATAAAAATATACTATTAATCTTGCATTTGTTTCCGCTTCGCTCTCTCAAGCTACATCATTACACATTTTATGAAGATAAGCTATTTTATTGTATTTTTTTAACTAGATCTTTTTATCTAGGTCACTCCCTGCACTCTGTGTAGAATTTCTTTGAGTGAAAACAGAACTACTTTCTCTTTCAGTGACCAGCTCCCTGTAGAACATGTATTTCATGATATATATATGGTATATATATATATGGTGTATATATATGTATATATATACACATAATAAAGAAATTTAAAAAAGCAGTTTAGATGACACACTGATTTCCTACACTATGCAGTGAACATTTTGCCATTTGAATGCTAATTGCAATGAAGACATGACTATTTGTGCTTCCACAGTTTTTGTTAATGGTGCTTTTTTAGTTGTGCTTTCGTATTTAACAAAGTGATGAATAGTGTAGAGAATCATCATCCCATATACAGCTCTGGAAAAAAATTAAGAGACCACTGCAAATGTATCTAAGACCAACCCCATTGAAAACCTCTGGAATGTGATCAAGAAGAAGACGGATCAAACAAAGACGAGCAGCTTGAATGTTTGCACCCGGAGTGGCGTAACGTCACCCAACATCAACGTTAAAGATTAGTCTCTTAAGTCTTTTACAGCTGTACATCGCTTTTTTCAGATTTAAAAAATGATCAATAAATAGTTTTGACCATGTTTGTCTGCTGTTCACTTGAAAGGAATGTAGTTCTGTTGTTATGGCTTGAATTTTACAAAGACCACCTTAAAAATAATTTTATTTTGTTATTTTTTGCCAGTTTAAGGAATGTGAAGGGGCTAGGTGAGGTATTAAAATTGTACGTCGATAAAGCTAAATATCCAAGTGCATTGTTTCCTACATAATTGAAGATAATGTGATATTTTATTCTCCCCAAATTGATTGGATTGTAAATGGATCTGAGCCCAACCGCGGTGTGTCTGTCTTACTTGTTCTCTCGGGCCTTGTGTCGGAAGTCATCAATAGCCTTCCTGAAAAGGGTGACACTGAACAACCCACTGTCACTGTCCTCAAACAGCAGGCTGTAAATACACAAAAGACTGGCATGATTGACTAAAACCAAAGACATCTGAAACACATTAAATAAAACTATGCAAATATGCATTCCTCTTTACCTCCTACACTTACTTAGTGGATCGAGGTACCACCATTTCAGACAGAGTTTCATAAGTCTTCTGCCAGTCAGGATAACTTGCCCTAAAGGGAAGAGGAAGTGTTAGATAGGAAAAAACTGTTAGGTAAAATCAGAAATTTGATAATGTCTTGAAATGGGCACAAGTTGCACCTACTTTGGTACAACCACTAACAAAGTGATCAGGTACTCAGAGTCCAGCACAAAGTCCTCCTTCTTCACAATGTCAGCCAGACTTCTGGTCAGCAGGCTCCCCCTAAAGGCACAAGGTGGAATTGCAATATACTGTACACTCACGGCCATTTCATTAGGTACACCTGTTCAACTGCTCATTAACGCATACATCTTAACAGCCAATAACATGGCTGCAGGTCAATGCATGTAGGCATGTAGACATGGACAAGATGATCTGCTAAAGTTCAAACCAAGCAGCAGAATGGGGAAGAAATGTGATTTTAGTGACTTTGAACATGGCGTTGCTGTTAATGTAGACAGGCTGGTTTGAGTATTTAAGAAAGTTCTGATGTGCTGGGGTTTTCCTGCACCATCTCTAGGGTTTATATAGAAGGGTCAGCAGTTATCTGGGAAAAAATGCCTTGTTGATGGCAGAGGTGAGAGGAGAATGGCCAGACTGGTTCGAGCTGATAGAACGGCAACAGTAACTCAAATAACCACTTGTTACAACAGAGGTCTGCAGAATAGCATCTCTGAATGCACAACACGTCGAACATTGAAGCAGATGGGCTACAATTTGCATGGGCACACTAAAATGGGAAAATGTGACATTTAGATGGTGTGGTCAGAATTTGGCATAAACATGAAAACATGGATCCATGTTGCCTTGTATCAACAGTTCAGGCTGGTGGTGTAATGTGTGGGGGATATCTTCTTGGCACATTTTGGGCACCATAGTACCAATTGAGCATCATTGAAATGCCACAGCCTACCTGAGTATTGTTGCTGACCATGTCCATCCCTTTATGACCACAGTGAACCCATCTTCTAATGGCTAATTCCAGCAGGATAACACGCCATGTCACAGAGCTCACAACATCTCAAACTGGTTTCTTGAACATGACAATGTGTTAACTGTGCTCAAATAGCCTCCATCCACAGTCACCAGATCTTAAAACAATTGAGCACCTTGATCTGATGGAAAACGAGATTCTCATCACGGATGTGGAGCCGACAAATCTTCAGCAACTGAGTGATGCAATAATGTCAATATCGACCAAAATCTTTGGGGAATGTTTCCAGCACCTTGTTGAATCTATGCCATGAAGGCACAGTTAGGGATAGTATATGATGGACAGTATTGTCACAGTATAGAATAGACTGTAAAAAATAGAGAGAATTGTGGGGGGGGGGTCCGCATGGCAATCTACGTCATGATAGTCATGGGTTCAATTCCGACTATGGATTCTCTGACTTTCCCCGGGCCTCCTGCACAAGGCAGCGCAAATTTGCAGTGCTGCCCGGGATTTGGGTTAGATAAATCAGATTATCTTTCCTGCCACGTCGGTCTCTTGTGTCCATATCGGGCGCCTGTGGGTCCAATCGCGGAAGTCTAGTCAAAGAATATAATCATCCCGTGCATGATTCGACTAAAGGCTTCTGTGTTGGATTCGCAGTGCGAAAAGAATTGGCGGCTGGGCGACGTGTGGTTGGATGAACCAGATGCATGCCCTGGATTAGCGGAGCAATAAATGAGAATACAATATTGTCACAGTATAGAATAGACAGTATAGTCACAGTATAGAATGGACCAGGGGTATTAAATAAAAATTCAAAGAGGTACAGTCCCTGATGTTTTCTGCCCATCAAAAGGTCCAAATATTTTACATTTACATTTTAGTAATTTAGCAGCACATCTATCCCCCTCTTTCTCTCAACATCTCCTTTATGGCCAGGTACATGCCCTCTCCTCTTGAATATGTGTTAGTGGTTTAGACCTAAAAGGTCCTCACAAATCCCACTACACACACGCATTTTATGTTGACCCATGATCCATGCTATATTTAGTGAACACTCATTTGCATATTATTGGAGCGTGAATGGATGGGGGACTGGTAGACCACTCGTACGCACTGGGCTCTGAGTATATTTTTCATGACTTAAAAAAAACTTTACCAAGATATCTTTGTCTTCCCATTGCCACTTTTCAAAATTTGGCCAAGCCATACTGTCATTTCTTCTGTCATCACTTGTTCCCGATTTTGCTTATCCCTCCGTCTCGCTGACTACGAGGGTCGCTATTGTTCTCCATGCACTCTAATGCAAACAGTATTGTCACAGTATAGAATGGACAGTATAGAATGGACAGTATAGAATGGACAGTATAGGGATGCCCTCACGTGTTCTTTCTCTCCAGATTCTGCAGGTTCCCTTTCAAGTTGTTGTAAGAGGATGCTCTGGCCTTTAGGTCGTTGTCAATCTGGGATAATTGCTGAGGAAAGCAAGAGGCCACACTCAGTTAGGACCCAGGTAGAAACAGAGCACACATGATATTACAGCTGATTCAACCGTTTAAATTGAGTAAATCTGTTTTCTGTCAATTTTCAACAAACCTAAAGATGGTTGGCGGTAAAAGACTTGCCTTGGATATGATTTCAGAGATGTTCTTTAATGACTGCTTGATGGGGTACTTGGCCATGTCCCACTGAAACCGTGTCATGTAGGTCACCAGATCCACTGCAGAAGGAATCCATCCATTGATATTCACAGAAGGACGTCATCAAATGTGATTACATATCGGTCCATGGCTTCATGGGTCATTTTGGCCAAAATTTTATCAATACATTTCTAAATGTGCTGGGTTATTAACTATTAACAACATGTTACATATATCACAGTTAAATAAATTAATCTGCATAATAGAGGTAGCTGAAGATGTCTGTTCTTATTCTCGTATGAAAATTTAAATTGTCCATTCTAGTTGGTCTATTTCTGTCCTGAAACTGCCTCCAAGGTTTTCATAACAGTAACATCTATGTGATGATATCTAACTACCTGCATTGTTTTCATAACATTTACATCTATGTGATGATATGAAAACAATGCAGGTAGTTAGATATCATCACATAGATGTAACTGTTATGAAAACAATGCAGGTAGTTAGATAACAGTTACATCTATGTGATGATATCTAACTACCTGCATTGTTTTTTTAACAGTAACATCTATGTGATGTAAGTACCCCCGTTGGCCAGTAGGTTCTCCTGGACTTTGTCTCGGCTGTCCTCCAACACATCAGCCATGTACTGGGCCACCTTCTTCACCACACTGTGAAGACCAAGGAGAGATTCACAAAGTCAGGCTGCAACCAGCAAACCCTCACATCCTTACATGAAAAGAATCACACACTGCTGATAGGGAAATTAAATATTACACCACATCTTCATATAGCTCCAGGCATCAAAGTCTAATCAGAATCTCAGTTTGATGAGACTTTTTTTGCAAAAATATTTGAGACCTGTAGCAGGCATCAAATTTGAAATGAGCTCATTTAGTGGATATAAAAGTGTCAAATTTATCTGTTTCAACATTTGTTATGTTATCTGTTCTACTGTGAATAAAATATTGGCTCATGTGATTTGAAAGTCTTTTAGTTTTAATTTTATTCAAATTTAAAAAAGTCCCAACTTTTCCAGAATTCGGGTTGTAATGTAAATTACACCGTTTTTGTCAAGAAAAAATTGGTTGTCAGGATAAACAAACAAAATGTACGTCTGTCGAGGACCAGGCACATTCTTATCGTCATTTCTTCTTCAGACGAGTTCTAAAATAAAGCTCAAATTGCTTATGAAAAGTCACTGTGTTGCTAATGTTGGAACTGTTTGGATAGTCTATATGTCTACGGTGGAAGGAGAGTTTGCTCAGTGTGTGTGAATTTGGACATCAAGGTTTCCAACAATTATAAATAACTTCAAACCATCAGCAGCACATACTGCAAGTCATGAGGGATCAAGATGACTGGGGAACAGGATGTGTGTCACACCAAACTGGAAATTGCTAACTTTAGCCTGTGTGCCTGCTAGCCATATCTGTGTGAAATTCCTCACAGTCACAAAGTTACTGCCACTGAGGAATTAGTGAACTCACAACACTCAGACGACACCACATCACTGGTCTGTGAGTCTGTTTGAAATAAAGGACATTATGCATCGCTACACGGGAACAATCCTCTATTCAGTACAAGGCCTTGAAAGTGATATTTTGAATAGTTATCCATTGTGCCTAAAAACTGCCTCATTGCCTGCATCCGTTATGTCCATGGTTAAAAAGCCACCCCTCATTACCGTTAAACGCTCCCTAAAATTTTTAAGGAAAACAGGCCTTTCTCATTGACCTCACCCATGTTTCCTGGAATGATATCGACCTCAACCCATCACTAGAGTATGCCTGGTCGTTCTTTAAACATGACTTTCCTGCCATCCTAAATAAGCATGCCCCTTTCAAAAAATGTCAAACAAAGAGCAGGTATAGCCCTTGGTTTACTCCAGAGTTAACCACCCTCAGCCAGCACAAAAACATTCTGTGGCGCACAGCATCAGCCTTGAACAATCCCGGAGTTTACAACTCTTCAAGGAAACCAGGAACCGGTACACACAGGCAGAAAGGAAAGCGAAGGCTAGTTTTTTTCAAACAGACAGTTGCTTCCTGTAGCACAAACTCTAAAACGTTCTGGGACACAGTAAAATCCAAAGAAAACAAGAACATGTCCACCCAGCTGCCCACGGCACTAAGGCTAGGAAAAACTGTCACCACCGACAAGTCCACTATAGTAGGTAAAGGTAATTTATTTGTCACATACACATACATGTAGCGAAATTCATTCTCTGCATTTAACCCATCCCTCAAGGGAGCAGTGGGCAGCCATTTACAGCACCCGGGGACCAACTCCAGATCTAAGCCAGTGCTTTCGCCAGGGAGACTGACTAGAGAACCTAACCAAGTAGACAACTTCCATAAGCATGTTGCTATGATAGGCCATGATTTCCACCTGGCCACCCTCATCTGAACCACCAGCCCTGCACCTACCTCAGTATCTCGCCCAAGCCCCCCGCATTTCTCCTGCTCCCAAATCCAGACAGCTGATGTTATGAGGAAGCTGCAAAATCTCGACTCTTACAAATCGGCTGGACTGGAGAATCTGGACCCTTTCTTTCTAAAACGTCTAATTACTAGCCTCTTCAACCTCTCCTTTGCCTCATCAGAGATCCCTAAAGACTGGAAAGCTGCTGCAGTGATCTCCCTATTCAAAGGGGGGAACACTTTAGACCCAAACTGCTACAGACCGATCTCCCTCCTGCCCTGCCTCTCTATTTGTCTTCGAAACTCAAGTCAATAATTAGAAAATCAACCATTTTGAGTCTGACCACATCCTCTCTGACATGCAATACTGTTTCCGATCCAGTCGTGGGTGCACGTCAACCACTCTCAAAGTCCTAAACAACATGACAACAACAATTGACCATGGACAATACTGTGTAGCCATCTTCATCGACCTGGCAAAGGCTTTCGACTCTGTCAACCACAACATCCTCATTGGCAGACTATAGAGCCTGGGTTTTGCAAATGACAGCCTCGCCTGGTTCACAAATTAATTCTCATACAGGTTTCAGTGTGTTAGGTCAGACGCCCTGCTGTCCGGACCTCTGGCTGTCTCTATAGGAGTGCCTCGATTCTCGGGCCGACTCTATTCTCTGTATACATCAATGATGTCACTCTTGCTGCAGGCGACTCTCTGATCCACCTCTACACAGACGACACCACTCCCTATACATCTGACTCTACGTTGGACACTGTTGAAAAAGCTCCAAAAGAGCTTTGATGACATATGTAGGAGCCATACGGGTTGTTTTGATCCAAGCCACAGGGGGGCATGATATTGCCTTGTGTTGTCAAGGCCGAGGGGGGCCTTGGGTAATTTAAGTTCCTGAATTGATGCAAACAGGTGTTGTTAATTGAAGAGGTGCAAACAGATTTTAACTGTGTTCGGATTGTCTTGTTTATGGAACTTTATATAACTTCTTATTTATTGTAATTGGACGCTTTAAGGACGCAGAAAATAAACGCAATGAAAATCTAACTATTGGAAAGGACTGGACACTGTTTTGTCTGAGAACACGTTAGAAACAATAATCTAAATTAGCAACCAGTAGCGGCTAAGTATAGACATAGTCACTGCAACATACAATATTCCTTTTGTGGCCTCCAACTGCGGTTAAACTCCAGTAAAACCAAATGCATGCTCTTTAACCAGTCACAATCTGCACCTGCCTGCCCAACAAGCATCAACATCAACACTCTGGAAGGGTCTGAATATGTAGACAACTACAAATACCTAGGTGTCTGGTTTGACTCCATCACTCTCCCTCCAGACCCACATTAACAATCACCAGTCTGAGATGAAATCTCGGATCGGCTTCCTATTCCGTAATAAGGCCTACTTCACTCTTCCTGCAAACATGCCCTTGTGAAAAGGACCATCGCTCCAATACTAGACTTTGGAGATGTCATTTTCAGAACTGCCTAGGGGTGTAACAATAGAAGTAACCCACGGTAGGTAAAGCAGTTTGAGGTTCTCGATACAGTACATTCATTTTTAGTTTAATTGGCAAAAGATGGGCACATATCCACAGTGATAAAATCACCTATGGTAATTTCTTTGGCCTGATCATATTCTACTGATAGGACTGCTTGAATACAGTGAGGAGACAGTTGTTTTTGTTTCCACAACTGCCTCTGCAACTGAACGACTATATGGACAAAGTAACATTTGTGAAGCCTGCAAACAAACCTAACATATTAGAAAACTCTTACAACATACAGTTTGCACATGCATTGCCCCATAGCTACACTTTTTACTTTCCATATGTTGTGCCCTGGAAAATAGACATACATATGAATGAATATGCTAGGTACAAGGCCAAGTCATTTGTTTTGAAGGAAAAAAATACTTAATATGATGATGCATGTTTATATTCCTTATTTACTGTAAAGAACACTGTGTTTTTCAATTGAGATGTATATTTGTGAACATAGTGCACTGTCTCTTTAAAATTACTATGATTTGGGAAGTGAGAGAGTGCACTTAGATATTTTTGTTTTGACAGAGGTAAAAGCAGAAGATTTTCCCATGATGATTCATCACCACCACTCGCCATCATAGATCTAGCTCTCCTTCTCGTGTTACGCTCACAGTGTTGGAAAACATATTGGTTGGTATATATATTCATAATAATCAGAATTTTTTAAGAAGTATTAAAAATACAGTTGCTAGCCATTGATCTATAATTTACTGTTCTATGTATTCGGGTTCATGTGTGAATCCGTGAATAGCACCCCATACCGTACGGTATGGTTATATATCAATGTACTGTTACAGCCCTAGAACTGTCTCAAACTCTCTCCTTAGGAAATGAGATGTAGTCTACCACAGTCCCATCCTTTTTGTCACCAACGGCCTATATAACACCCATCACTGCAGCCTCTATGCGCTATTCGGATGGCCCTTGTTACACACTCTGCACCTACCTCATATCCAAGTCCTTATTAGGCAAAACCCCACCTTACCTAAGCTCATTAGTCTCCAGAGCTTCACCCACTCTCAACCTGTGCTCAACCAGGATTATCTCTCTGGTTGCCACAAAAGCCCACACATCATTTGGCTACATCTCCTTTCAATTCTCCGCTGCTAATGATTGGAATGAACTGCAAAAATCCCTGTAACTGTAGTCCACTGTCCCCTTCACTACCTTTAAAATATTACTCTTGGATATACTGACTGACCATTGTACATGTTGACTCTACCCCCTCTACTTGTCCGTTATGCCTTAATTGTCCTGATCAAACCCTTAACGCATCTTGCACATGCTCACATGCAGAGCTGTATTTGACTAGTTTACATGTACTGTTATTTTTGCACTCCCACTTTACATTCCAAATAATTGACCTCTCTCTCTCTCTTAGACCCTGCACTAACTGTACTGTATTGTTATTACTACTGCATACAAGTCTGACTGAAAATTTGTTTTTGTGAATCATCATGTGTACTTTTATGTTTCCGAGCACCTTGCGCCTATCCTTGGCCATGTCACGATTGCAAATGAGAAAATGTTCTCAATCAGATTATTTGGTTAAATAAAGGTGAAAATAAATAGATAAATAAATACATACTTAACCTAACGTAAACACAGTGTGAAGTGATCCTACCCTTCAGTAAAGGAGTCCAGTTTGGCCAGGTCATCCGACAGCCCAACTAGCACATCTAGCGTCCCAACCTGAAAAGAAAAATGCCCACATTTTTGTTAGAAGCCTGTTTTCCTAGCATCATATCGGCTGGTAGTCCATCCTGACTCAGTCTGTTAACCCATAATAAGTGTTTGGATACTATTTGGATAATATGCTTGATGTCAGAGGGGCCCTGATCTCACCAGGGTAAAATCAAACAAGGAAAAAAGTTGAACTAGAACACAGACTGGAGTAGGGGGTTTGTTTTCTCAGTGACGTCTGAGAGTCAGTCACCCTGCAGTGGCGTTCCCAGGCCGTGTGCTTAGGGCGGCGCCGCTTTGTTGGGAACCTGCATGCTTTGTTGGGACCCCTTCACGCGTTGCAAACTATTCCATGAATATCATGGCTTGCTGTCGACCCAACAAGGCAGAGGGTTCATTAGAGGCACAGAGCACCAGCAACGATCCTGTACCATCCTTGTAGGTATGACAGCAACGATCCTGTACCAACTTTGTAGGTATGACAGCAACGATCGTGTACCATCCTTGTAGGTATGACAACAACGATCCTGTACCATCCTTGTAGGTATGACAGCAACAATCCTGTACCATCCTTGTAGGTATGACAGCAACGATCATGTACCATCCTTGTAGGTATGACAGCAATTCAATCTCTATGGGACAGCCGTTTGGAAAAATAGCAAACCAAATCCTTCACCCGCAGCATTTATGAAGGATATCAGTTTTTTTAAAGTATTGCAGTTATATTCAATATCAGGTTAAATATTTATAATACTGAAGCAAGTATATAACCAACCGGGATTTGCCAGTGACCCAACCAGATAGTAAGGAGAGATTACCAATATAGATGGAAATCCCACCCAGTTCACTATATTAAAATGGCAGATTCATTCAATGTTGATGTGTATGCTGGAACAACTTTTTGTCCAATTATGTCATCTAAACTAACTCCATGATGTCAGTACAATTGTATCACAGATGAACATGTGATACAACATTTGTAAAAGCTCTGTTGTTCTGTCTGTGAGTAAGACATTTAAACCTAATTGTTGCTCATACACCCTGGGAAAGAAACTACAGGGGCCTCATTTATAAAGCATGCATAAACACAATCCTAAATTTGTACTTACGAATGGAATTAAGAATGTGCGTATGCATAAAAAAGGGGGATTTATCAAATTTCTTACAACCATTTTATGCACACTGGTAGGAAATCACCAATGATAAATACCACTTGATTAAAGCATCAGTGCTTATGCAGAGCCTCTACAATTTGCATATCAACCCACCCCAATTACCCAAATATGATAAATAGAAGTTTAGGTGCCGTATAGCGTAACAAGATGAGCGCATGATTCTTTTCTCATGCCTCGTGGTTACTCACTTCACCAACAAAAAGTAAAACTTCACTAAGGAGAGAACTGTTGTCTGCATTGATAAACATGCTGTTCTATAAATGAATAGATTCAACAAACAACAATAATAGGTGTCCAATTCATAATATCTCCATAATTTATCTCAGGTACAAAATCTTGCATTTATTAGTTCTGAATAAATTAGCCATGCATACCACCTGTCACCTTTACTTTCAGCAGAATCTTTTACGCTTATCACTTGTATGTAATTGGGTAGATGGCTGTTTTGTTCACATACAAATATTCCTTGGGTGGGCTTTTATGTCAATCTGGCTGCCAGTTATTCATCTGATGGTTTTTAGGGACTAACACATGTAAGTTAACTTAACACAAATTCCTTATGACTCCAAACGTTTGGCCAATATAGTGTATGGAAAGAACATTACATATATCGATTGGCTTGTTCTGGGTGAGATATGATCTTAGTGAATAGCATCCGTAATTCTAGACATTCGAGGCATTACCATATCGTCTCTAAAATAAAATGTCCTAACTTCAAAACAAAGTCTGCTGAGCCACTAGCTTTGTTAAAAGGTTTAGCTTCCCATTCGAATTGGTCTCAGTCTGGTATAATAATTCAACAATAGATTACACGCCTATAATTAAACAAGTGACTGTAGTTTAAATTAGTAATACTATTAGGCTAGTATTACAAATGCACCTGCTAGGTCATATTACATGAAATATCGTAGGGTAGAGGAAAATTACGTTAATTCACAATGGAAAAACAATGATCACAAAACAATTAATTATTAAATCACAAATTAAATAACTGGTCCACATTAAATTTTAGAAGCAGTTGCCTTTGTGCATAGTGCCTACGCAAGGTCATGGCTGTGTGTAGATTTACGAACATGCTCAAACAACCATTCATATTCATAAATCCCACACTGTGCGTGGAAATTATCGCACGCATGGTTTACACACAGATTTCTGCGTATGCACGCTTGAAAATTAGGCCCAAGGGCCAGATATTGGAAGCCTAAGAACAAGCCTAAAGTTCTGATCGGCTACAAATAGAGTGGATTACCATTTTCAGACTACTTTTGTTTCTAAAAATGTAATGGTTTAGCAAGAGTGAAGCGCAACTTGAAATATTTATTATTCACACTTCACAGAGTAGTGAACTATGCTATTACATGTTCATGTTGCTAAACAGAATTTGTGCCTAAAGTAGCTCTACCCACCTCCTGACCTTGTTTTAGACCATTTAGCTTCATTAGCAACCAATTACTGGTAGATTCGATAACTTATGAACCCTCTTGGTTTAGTTTAGATTACATTATTTGGTTGTATAGCATTTATAAACAACATTGGTTATACTACCGCCTATTTCTGTGCCTGTTTTATCATTAAGCATCCTATGTTGTATTTTAATCATTATCTGTAGACAGTTCTGCTGGAATGTGAATCGCTTCAATCACTAAGTTGTTTGTTCATGTCAATGCCCAACCAATGTTTTTATAGTCGAGCAGTTAAAATGTAATGTTTTTTCCACTGTACCTGTAATAAATAATTTAAGGTATGTTTTAAAAATACATATCATTTGTGCTTGCTTTCGTCAAAATAAAAGCGCTGCACATCTTGGCCAGTCATAAACATTTGAATAGAAACTTGGGTGCACATACATATCAAGATTACCGACCCTAAGAACTGTCAGTTATTTTCCCCAGTTTGAACTGATCTGAAAAACAGATTAACCTTAGTTACTGACACACACACACACACACACACACACACACACACACACACACACACACACACACACACACACACACACACACATATATTCAGATACACACACACACACACATATATATGTTATATATAGTAACATTTCGCAATCTATAACCCAGTGGGTTATAGGACGATGTAACCTATTTTGGGGAATACAATATTATGTAACCTGACCAAGATTAACTTACAGTCTGGGCCTATTTCGTCAAATGATGTCAAATGAGTGACACAGCAATGACGTAGTAGTGACATACAGTAGCTATAGAGTATAATGTCAAAGCTGGGTTGGCTCACCTTGAGATCTGGGATGTTGAACTTGTTGTTGGTGGACAGGCTGTTGTTGCGGGTGGTAGCCACCATCATCTGGTCCCATGTCTGCTGGCAGGTTTTCTCTCCGGGTGCTGAGATCAACCAGAACTCTGACATGGCTACACACTGCAGGCTACTGTTCAAGCTAAGAGCGAAATGCAGACAGAAGGGGTCTGCAAGACAAGATAAAAAGTAACTTCTTCAACAACACTCAATATGTCAGTATATATTTAATAACAAATAATCTACTCTGCTAGCTAAAATCTGGTAGAGTTTATAACCATAGTTAAGTATCTGAGGAGCGCGCTGATTTATTCTTATGCTTTTAGATTGCTACCTACCAAACAAAAAACTCCTGTTTTAAACAAAACTCATTGAAAACCATCCTAGCTAGCTAACGTTAAGTGTCTAACCCGATACTGTGTTGTCTCACAAGGTAAAATATCGAACAGAATTACAATTAAAAACCAATGACAATGTTCACATTTCATACCTGAGACCAAATGACAAAGCAATGATAATACTGATCAAGGCCAACAGTACTATTCCTAAGGTTTAATAATCATAACTGACAATAAAATAATGAATTTGTATTTATAAAGACCTGTCCTGCAGCATCACATTAAAGTCAGCTGATCAGATGAGGAACAGGAAGACCTCCCGTGTGTGGGGGAGGGGTCGTTTCAAATGTCACAACGGTTGACAGACGCCCCCAGATGACTTGGAGGAAGTACCGCAGCTTCAACATTTCACAAATAGCAGCTAGGATTTGTTGTGACTTTGACTGAATAGCATCAAAAGGTATGTTGGTTTGGCTCAGAATAGATCCATTTTAATTTAGGAGTCCTATTTCTTTCCAATAAGTCATTTTAAACAGTTAATTTTAATTTAAGGATCTCAATAACTTAATAAATGTGGGGATTCAGGCAACTTCATCATTTCAGAGACATTCTTGCTTCTGGTATCTTCTAAGGACATAGACATCACCAAATGCCCTGTCAGCTGGAATGTTGGGTGTAGACATTCTAAATTTGGACAGAAGTCCAGACATTTCCTGACTCTGGGTGTCTCCCTGGTCAGTATTCAAGGAAAACCCCACAAAGGGATACACAGTTCAGTAGGTCTGGGGCACATTGTTTGGGATACAATGCCTGGTCTGGTTGGAGCCAGCCGTCCAGCCGACTGTCGTTAGATCAAACGACAGTCCAGGGACAAGGGTGGGCTGCCCACATTTGGCTAGAGGCCAGTATACAGCAACATGGGAACGCCCATTTTAACAGAGGCAATACAGGGGCCACGTCTGGTTTTCAACCAGTTCTGAAGGGCCGCACTGCAAACAGGTTATACAGAATATAACCCTGGCAACGGGGGTTCGAACCCTGGCTCAGTCAAATCTCTGTTGCCTTCCTCTCTGCCTCCCCCTAAATACCTGTCTCCCTAGCTTGTGCTTCAAACTGTCTTATCAACAAAAATAATAAAAATACCACCAAAATAATCCCCAAAAAAAACAGTGGGTCAATGTCAAGATACTTACTGTAACTGTGCGAAAATTCAGATAACTGTAAACATCCTAAAAACATTGTTATCTCATATCATCATATTATTCTATACAACTTAATATATAAACAGCAGTCAATTCATTTCAATACATGACATAATTACCTCTTTTATGACATTATACTCAACAGCTATAGTTTATTTTTAGTTACTGTTACAGTTTTCAAGACATACATTTTCAGATTTGTTACTTTATATTTGCCCAGATAGATATTTTGAGACATATATTACAGTATATTAAATGTCCGAGCTATTTCCTAACACAAATTATTATGGTTTGTCTAAGGCAGAAAAGGTTTGGCATGTTCTAATAGAGACATTTTGTGAGATAACACAAGTCTTATCTTTTGTTATTGTTTCAGTGGCAGACTGCATCTACTTGTCAACATCTTTGATACTATTGTTAACTAGTCCACGTACAAGTATCAGTCCAGACTAGAATTGCACTTTCCTGAAACATTCTTAATTCTCTGATTTTCCTGAAATAAATATTAAAGGTTTCCTGGAAAATAATCAAAATAATCATCTTTATTTCTCCAACAAAGATTAATGGAAAAACAGGTAATTTATTGACCGTCCCAGGAAGTTTTCAAACCTAGGCCAGACCCAAATGTCAGTACATTTTATTTAATGAGATTAAGTATTTAATGGATTAGAACAGTTTTTTTCTCTACTCAATAATCAGCAGAGAGAAAATATCTGAGTAATTATTTTCGAAACATTCTTTTGCTAATGTGAATGACTGGAACACACAGAATTAGCAGAAAATGTTCAATACCAAATTCTCTAATGCATGAATTACGGATTGAACATAGTCATTACAGATTAAATCATTACAGATTACAGGGAAAAAAGCATACTGTCATTCATGTCAAATACCAAATGTCATGTTGTAAATCTGTAATCCCAGTTATTCCATTATTTTTGCTGCATCTAATGATGTAGGTGAAAAAAACAATGCATTACAATTGAGACAAATGTGTTTACTTTCTGATAGAATAAAATTATGAACATTGTGCATTGTTTCTACTGAATATATACTATGTAATATTTTATAACAATTCACATTCTTTAAAAAAAAAACAATAACATAGGTCACATTTAAAAAATGTTCAATGCATTGTTGGCTCATGTAACAGTCATTGTGTTCTGATGAATTGGCTGTTGGTTATACTAAATAACTTTGTGTATAATTGAGGTTTCAGTGCAGCAGTATGTTGATGTGATCTGAACCTTGTTTTCAAATTAGCATTCCAGTTGCACAATGCACACCACTGGACTGTTTTCCCTCACTGTGGGCGGCAACACTTCTAAACAGCAAGTATGCTCCGTGTCCTAATCTATTATGATGACAACAATGGAAATCTAACATTATGTTTTACTGGAAGGCATTTTAGATGCTGTGTGATTATGATTAGACCCAATACATGGCCTCGTTTAGTCTTGGAGAACAGCCACAAAGCTCAGATTCTTTTGTGTTCTGGTCCAAAGGAGAACCGTGCCTTCTCAGGTATTTAGAATTAGCCAAGCAAGATTTTAGCTTTGAGCAAAACAAACAGGACCATTGTCTTTATTTTTCTAAAATATGCTCATCTGACATTATGAATTTAAATGTATATCTAGAGTTAAACAGGCCAAATTTTAGGTTTTAAAACTATACGTAGACTATTTATAAGAGTAGGTGTTGGTGTTCTGCGTGGCCAGGGTTCGATTCTGATCACAGTATTTCTGACTATGTCTAGAGTCCACAGGGCAGCACAAATTGGTACAGTGTTGCCCGAGGTAAGAGTAAGAAGTCAGACTAGCGTACCTTGCCACGTCGCTCTCCAGTGACTCCTTGTGCGCAGATCGTAACCTGTGAATTAAATCATTAAATATGTGCATTTGCTAAATAAAGGGTTCTATGTTGAAAAAGCGGTGTGATAAAAATCGGACGGCTCAGTGACGTGGTTGGAGGAAGCATGTAAGTGACCTTGAACACCACACACAAGCTGAGGGGTTGCCAACAAGGCAAGATTATAAGGATTTGTACATGGCCAATTAGGATTTTGAAACTGGTGAAACAATAAAATAGGTGTATAATATGAGGATAATCCATCATAGGGAAATATGTTTGGTCCATTGCTCCTAAAACAGAAACTACAGCACAACCAGACTTGTGTCACAAAAATGTAATACATTATACAGTGCCTTGCGAAAGTATTCGGCCCCCTTGAACATTTTGACCTTTTGCCACATTTCAGGCTTCAAACATAAAGATATAAAACTGTAATTTTTTGTGAAGAAGCAACAACAAGTGGGACACAATCATGAAGTGGAACGAAATTTATTGGATATTTCAAACTTTTTCAACAAATAAAAAACTGACAAATTGGGCGAGCAAAATTATTCAGCCCCTTTACTTTCAGTGCAGCAAACTCTCTCAAGAAGTTCAGTGAGGATCTCTGAATGATCCAATGTTGACCTAAATGACTAATGATGATAAGTAGAATCCACCTGTGTGTAATCAAGTCTCCATATAAATGCCCTGCTCTGTGAGAGGTCAGTTGAAAGCACAGAGAGCATCATAAGGAACAAGGAACAAACCAGGCAGGTCTGAGATACTGTTGTGGAGAGGTTTAAAGCCGGATTTGGATACAGAAAGATTTCCCAAGCTTTAAACATCCCAAGGAGCACTGTGCAGGCGATAATATTGAAATGGATGGAGTATCAGACCACTGCAAATCTACCAAGACCCGGCCGTCCCTCTAAACTTTCAGCTCATACAAGGAGAAGACTGATCAGAGATGCAGCCAAGAGGCCCATGATCACTCTGGATGAACTGCAGAGATCTACAGCTGAGGTGGGCGAGTCTGTCCATAGAACAACAATCAGTCATATACTGCACAAATCTGGCCTTTATGGAAGAGTGGCAAGAAGAAAGCCATTTCTG
>JACXGM010002824.1:0-44809 GCA_016801145.1 Umbra pygmaea | reverse complement strand
TACTGTATGTAATGTCTGCTAATGTGTACTGTAAATAATGTCTGCTCATGTGTACTGTATATAATGTCTGCTAATGTGTACTATATGTAATGTCTGCTCATGTATACTGTATGTAATGTCTGCTCATGTATACTGTATGTAATGTCTGCTCATGTGTACTGTATGTAATGTCTGCTCATGTGTATTGTATGTAATGTCTGCTCATGTGTGTTGTGTGTAATGTCTGCTCATGTGTACACTATGTAATGTCTGCTCATATGTACTGTATGTAATGTCTGCTCATGTGTACTGTATGTAATGTCTGCTGATGTGTACTGTATGTAATGTCTGCTCATATGTACTGTATGTAATGTCTGCTCATGTCTACTGTATGCAATGTCTGCTCATGTCTACTGTATGTAATGTCTGCTGATGTACGTAGTCACTATAGTCATAGTTCGCCCATTTCTTCCCATCAATGGTTTTTCTGCTTTTTTGCGTGTTTCTGTTATTTTGTGACCTCTTTGGAGAACAAGCTATGTTCCCAGGCCCAGCTATTTGCAGCTCATAGTTTTGGTCATCCAACATTTCTTTCTGTTCCAACTCAAGCAACACAGACACGGTCCCCACTTACATTTCCACAATGGCAGGGTCCTAGGGGCCAGCCGTCCTACACTCTGCCCGCAGTCCAGTTGCCTCTGGCACTGTCACTGCATGCTTTGTGTGTTGGTCTGGCAGTGCATCAGGGAAACCCCACAGTCTCTCCATGGGGAATGCAGAAAGAACATCATCTGAAGTATGTTACCAAGCGGTCTGCATCACTTCAATGGTGGTGAACAGGCCTAAATGCACAGACACACACTCTTGTGCACGTACACGCGTACATACACATTCTACGCATAGAATGCCTTAAGGCATGCTGCATTTGCAATGGTCAAAGCCAGAACAACGTAACACAAATTCTCTTTGCTGTTCTTCAGTCTTTTAGAAGAGACAACAATTATGAGAATTGTAGTAAGAGGGTCAATGTAATACCTACTTATAGACACATGAGGATGTATTACACAGGATGAGTAACATCTGTATGAACTTGATAACAGCAGTCACTCCTAACCTGACCAGAATGTCGAAGTGTGTGCAACAACTATGTTTCTCAACTCTTTGGTCATTTCTGAGTGAAGAAAAAGTTTAGGCAAGTTGACTGACAACATTTTCTCATTTGCAGCAACGGCCTAGGGAGAAGGGGGAGAGGGAAATGAAAGAGCCAATTAGCACCCCTACTTTACGAATAGTGCCATGGGTTCTTTAGTGCCCACAGAGTCAGGACACCCATTTAACATCCGAAAGACAGCACCCTACGCAGGGCAGATGTCCCCATCACTGCCCTGGGGCATTGGGAATGTTATTTTGACCAGAGGGAAGAGTGCCCCCTACTGGCCCTCCAACACCACTTCCAGCAGCATTGGTCTCCCATCCAGGGATTAACCAAACCCGACCCTGCTTAGATTTAGAAGCAAACCAGCAGTTCAATACAGTGCGCTATGCTGCTGGTAAAATGTAAAATTCCTGTGTCAATCTCCCATGTTTCAGTAGAGTTTTTAAGGGTCATGTTTGAGCCATGATGTAAACTTGGTTACCTGATGTAAACTTGGTTAGGTTTACAGTAACACTTGCCCCCAAGATTAAATTAATTTTAATAGATTTAGATATCATCTACTAAAATTATGTTTCCACTAGATTTTACATCAGCAAACTAAAATCCTGTTAATACATGATCTATAACAGCAACAGTGTGCAGTACTGTTTCATTTAAGCATTTATTGAGAATTCATAGAACATTTTCATTTTCTATATCTGATATGCATTGCAATATTAGCCTATATCTGTTAAGCATTGCATTATCATCTTATATCTGTTAATCCTTGCAGTATCAGTCTATCTCTGTTAAGCATTGCATTATCAGCTTATATCTGTTAAGCCATGCAGTATTAGCCTATATCTGTTAAGCCTTGCAGTATCAGCCTATATCTGTTAATCCTTGCAGTATCAGTCTATCTCTGTTAAGCATTGCATTATCAGCTTATATCTGTTAATCCTTGCAGTATCAGTCTATATCTGTTAAGCCTTGCAGTATCAGCCTATATCTGTTAATCCTTGCAGTATCAGTCTATCTCTGTTAAGCATTGCATTATCAGCCTATATCTGTTAATCCTTGCAGTATTAGCCTATATCTGTTAAGCCTTGCAGTATCAGCCTATATCTGTTAATCCTTGCAGTATCAGTCTATCTCTGTTAAGCATTGCATTATCAGCTTATATCTGTTAATCCTTGCAGTATTAGCCTATATCTGTTAAGCCTTGCAGTATCAGCCTATATCTGTTAAGCCTTGCAGTATCAACCTATATCTGTTAAGCACTGCATTATCTGTTTAGCCTGAATTGACCCTCCACTGCTCTCATTAGGGTTGCCTAACCCTGAAGACTGGAGCCCACAGGAGTCTACAGGCTTATCAGATTCACACAATCTCCTCACTCATGAAATCATACATCACATAAAGTGACACACTGAAATATGGCTAACACGACAGCACTCATATACACACACTAAATATATAAAAGGTATACCATTACATTATGTTTCCATCATAGACACCCCCCACCCACACACATATAGACCTAGACTAGCATGGAGACAGAGTGTTAGCCATTAGCCAGTGAAACATGATGTCACAAAGGTCAGGCCCAGAAGCCATGAGAGCACATTCTTCTCTGTATACTGACTGACATGAGGGTTTACAGGGTAGGGCTGGGGGATGGGTAATCACTGGGGATGGGTAACCACTGCCAGACTACTAACGATCCCACAAAGTAGATATGTAAGTACACACCAGTACACACATACATTGATAGAAAACACACATGTAGAATCCTGGACATGAACACACACCCATCTGTCATCTGGAGGTCCAATGCTTTCCAAGGCATTTGTTTGCCTCAGATGGACTTCTTCTGCTTTGCTTCTACTAAGTTATTATTTGCATTTAACATGCAAATAAAACAAATTCAATGCAAATCATTTGAAAACAATACTTATAAAGGTGTGTGGTCTGTGTGTGTGTGTGTGTGTGTGTGTCTGTGTGTCTGTGTGTCTGTGTGTCTGTGTGTCTGTGTGTCTGTGTGTCTGTGTGTCTGTGTGTGTCTGTGGGATGTCTGTACAGGTGTAAATACGTACAAAAAGGTCCACTAAAGATTTTCCTGTATACTTTTAGAGGTTGGAAGTTAGTGTTTAACATTAGGCAGTTGTGTACACTTATTATTGCAAATAACACTGTTTAGAATATACACTTTGGTGTTTCAGTTTTTATGGTCAAGATTGATGGTTATAGAGAGATAAATTAAAAAGTTATTTTCTCTCCTTCCTGATGGGAGAAAAGTGTGGACAATCACCTTCCACTTTGCAATAGAGGTAAAAGGTGCCTGCCCTAAACCAAGAAGAGAAGAGCCTCAGTCCAACACAGGTCTTGTTCAACTCGGTGAACTTCACAGCCTCCAAGTTTCAAAGCTAAATAATATTTTCAGTGTGTGACCTGGACAGGATGTGTATATCACATTACACTGATTTTCTGTTAGTTGTTCAACTGAAAGTCATAAATCCTGTAGGTAGTGTATGTAATTTGCATAATCATTGTTATACATTATAAAGTCAAATAAAAAAGCACTGTAGCAGTGGCAGTCCAATGCACATTTTACAATCACTGGTGAAGGGCAGCTCAAGGAGGTGCTCGTAATAACATGGTGTGTATGTTTGCATGTTATTATAAACATATTTATAGTAAAACTATTTTAAAGCTGCTAACAGGAGAACAATTGTAGAAGGGAAGATCACAAACCTTTTCTTCCATTAAGATACCCATTTAGTGCAGTAATAATTGTATTATGTCTGCAGAATAAAGATTTTAATGTAAACAATGATTAACATGTAACATCTGTTCACAATTGGTTAAATGTACTAGACTTACGCCTATCTTGTAATATTTCATCAGCATTTAAAAAAAATATTTATATTGGTTATTGTTGTTTATTCGTTTATCTACCAGGTTTTTCTTAATGGGCACATACTTTAGCAATGTGGTGTTTAGCATTTTTTTTAAATATAAAATGTAAGTGCGTATTTCCCTAGACTACAATGTAATTGAAATGTGTCTACTAACTGATCAGTACAGTCATCACTGAGGGCCTTGAATGAAACGATCAGACATGGAATATACCACTTTCAATTTAGGGGTACATTTGTACTGATACTATAGAAATCACTCATGGATACTATTCTGTCTGTAAAAGATGCATTCAATAATATGCAAAATACTTATACATACAAAGCAACAGGATAATATTTCAGATTTATATCACAAATATATTTTCTGCCTGTCGCGTAACGGCAGCTCTCCCTCTGAAAATGTTTTGTTTGGTATCTCTCAAGATGATGTAGCAGATCCCTTTAAAATCTCGTGCTGCCTCCGCGAGTCAGTGCAACGACGTTTGCAGTTGGGTGTACTAGCAGTAGTCTACTGTCAGACTTGGCTAGAAATTAGAATGTTTTTTTGCAAAACCTTTTCTGTGATTTAATGTATTGAACGAATTGTGAGTTCAGATCTAATGATATTCTTTGAGGTTGGACTAATGGATAATTCTGCTACTGCGCTGTCTAATCAGAGGTAGGAGGCACAGCTACTAAAAAGACTCGCCATTGTGTTCCTTTCACTCTGGTGCAAGAAAAAGTTGCATTTTTCACGCATCGTAAAAAGGGAAAGGTTGCTTATCCCTCAAAACGATAAGGAATATAAACGTTTGGAACGGGATGTTTTATCCCTCTGAAGTCCAATTCTACATCGAAATGGATCAGACACCTCCAGGTATGTTGGCGTTTTAATATAGTAAAATCTATATCACAATCTAGTATTCTCTTATATCACAATGTGTTAATCACGTATGATATAATGTTGACATAGACTGGTTGTGCACACATACACAAATGTCCGTCCAAGCACCTATTGCTTTGCCCAGGCATGCATAGCGCAATTCCGTGCTTGCCAATTACGTAATACTTTTCTCGTGGACAAGCTTCAAGCTTGACGCGGTGGTTACGCTCTTTGTCTTGCTTTGTCTTACTAAAGAAGAAATGTATCAAAATGAAATATTGGATTTTGGACAAATAGCAGGTGTGTGAACTTAACTCTTGACCAATAATGTTACATTAACATGTCTTACCAGTGCGTGAACAATG
Organism: Umbra pygmaea; assembly: GCA_016801145.1. NCBI lineage: Eukaryota > Metazoa > Chordata > Actinopteri > Esociformes > Umbridae > Umbra > Umbra pygmaea. The sequence goes on along the minus strand of JACXGM010002824.1, from coordinate 39,547 downwards.
TTCAGTGGAAAAGAAATGCCGCATGAAACGACTGCTTTGTTCCCCTTTCTCTAGTATAGGTCTAGCCGGTCATAGTTAATTCGTGCGCAACCACTGATGGCTTACCAGACCAGCCTAGACACTTGTCGCATGACTCATTTTGAAACGGCCAGTTTATGTATTTGTCACTTTTTATAATTATTATCACTTAGAGACATTTATTTTTATTTATCTATTATTTTATTAAACAATCTCCTGGGGGGGTTACATTGAATTATGTTTTGACTAACTACTGTCAAAGAGAAACACTTTCAGATGTTTCTAGAATTTGAATAAACTAAATATGAGACGCTGCTCATATACTGTACCTGTATAATATACTTCTTGAAACCATATGCACGTCTAGAATGAGCCGCTGGAGCACAGTCCCAAGTAGCTTCTAAAGGAGGAATTTTGCTGAGTCTAGGATTCCAGGATTTCTGCTTTTGCTGCCTGACTACCACAGTGCTGTTGCACCTGCCTTTTGCTTATTTTACCGTTTTTTAAAGAGAGAGCGGAAGGAGAGCAAGAAACCCACATTACCTCTGACTGAAGTTACAGTATGTTCAGTTCTGCTACAGGTTTGTAAAAGGCACTTTTGTCCTGAGGTGAAACGTATCGCCCTTCTCCCCCTCTTGATGCGGTTTGCTTCCCTCATCCCCACCCAGCTCTTTTCACTTTTGGAGAGGTCCAGATGTTATTTTAATTTTTTTATTATTCGTTTTAAAGGTTATATGGAAAAGTTTCAAGAGTTTGGATCGGCCCAGAGGAAAAGAGAAATTAAATAGTTTCATGCAGAATATGCTTTACAGTTCAGCAGCAGTTACAGAGTTTAGATACTGAACAACCACAGGAAGTGAAATTTACCCCAAGCCAAGTGTGTTCTATCCACTAAACTAAAACGACTGTAATTGGAGCAAGTACATTTAGTTGCTTTAGCCCGTTTGTTTTTCTGACCTTTTGCACAGATTTTATATCTATTTCCCCTGCAATAATTTTTTTTATATGACTCAGGGGTGGCACAGTGGTCTAAAGACTTGCATTACAGTGCTGTGGCATCAACCACAATCAAGGTTTGAGTGCATTTCAGTTAGATCTTCTGACCAGCAACCAAAAGTTTGCTAGAGTGAATTCCAAAGCTGACAAAGAAAGGACAAAAAATCTTGTTGTTCTTTCATTGAGCATGCAAGGCAGTTGACTGTAATTGTTCCTGTAAGTTTTCAAGAGAAAAAAATGACTGCTAAATGACTAAAATGTAGATTTAAACATGTTCAAGACTTGTCTGTGCGACTTGGCATGTCCGGGGGTTCCACTGGATGGTGCACAGTAAAAACTGCCGTGTTGATTTTACTCTCCCTAGATAACATATGGCCAAACTCTATTTTGAGTAAAATGAGATTGACTCTGCTCAGAGTTAAATATATTTGAGTGCCTTGTCTGTTACTGTACAGTATATCAATCAAATGAATACATACAATTTTAAATACAATTTATAAAGCCCTTTTAACAACAGCAGTCTTCACAAAGTTTTTTGACAGATACCCGGCCTAAAACCCCCCAAGAGGAAGCAACAACAAGAGATGCAAAGTTCTACATGATTTAACTCTGAGCAGAGTAAATAATATTTTACTCAAAATAAAGTGGGACCATATGTTATCTAAAGGGAGAGTAAAATCAACACTGCAGTTTTTATAATATTTTACTCAAAATAAAGTGGGACCATATGTTATCTAAAGGGAGAGTAAAATCAACACTGTAGTTTTTACGGCGATGCATGATTGAAAATGATTACCTTGACTCGAGCCCCCCCTTGACTCATCGCCCCCCTCAGGCAGTTTGTGCACCTGCAAGCTAATTAAGGTGTTTTGTAGAGGGAGTGTGATCTCACATTCCGGCCCCAGATGTTAATGAGAGGTGGCTGGCTGTGTTTGATATCTGGTTCCAACCGTTACAATGAGCCTGTCCTCACCACCAGCTGCCTGGGCACACCAGCTATCCTCCTGGTTGGATAGTGTTTTACTGTGAAGTGATCTAGAATGTCTTGGCGCAGCATGTCTCAAACAAGCACGTTGCGATCTTCAAACCTCTAGAGCCTGTTAGGAGTTCATGTAATAAGACAAGGTCATCATCACAATTTGAATTTGACAGTTGGCAGACTGTGTGAATCTGCCCATTTTTCATTGACCTATCTTGTACTCCATCTTTTACTCAGAGCATATGGCATGTTGTCAGTCCTTTTACAGTAGATCTGTGCTTCGATAGGACACAAGCAGTTTATAGCTGGAAACAAGTCTAGGCTTGTCTGGAGATTTGACAAGCTTGTCAAGTGTGTTTTGTGTGTGTGTATAGCAGGGCTGTCATTAGAGAGTGGCTTTATGCAAATATCCCTTGCTTGCGTGGTTATTCATTGAAACTGCTGTGGGTCTTTATTGAAACCGCTGTGGGTCTGTGGGTCAAGATAGTGAGGTAAACGGGTCACGTTTGCACGTATATCACTTCCTCTCAAACAAAACAATGGCTCATGTACGGATCGATCGTTACTGTACAAACGGTTATCATAAGTGCTGTTTTCCTCTCTCTTAGCTCTGCCTCCCAGGGCAACGAAGCCCCTGAGCTCCTCCATAAACCACACCAGTACTAAGGAACCCCCAGTCTATACTCTGCAAGATGCGGAGTGGTACTGGGGGGACATTTCCAGGGAGGAAGTTAACGAGAAGCTACGTGACACATCTGATGGTTCTTTTCTGGTTCGCGACGCTTCCACTAAGACACAAGGAGACTTCACGTTGACCCTGAGGAAAGACGGCCACAACAAGCTGATCAAGATCTACCACCGTGAGGGGAAGTTCGGGTTCTCGGAGCCCCTGACATTCAGCTCTGTGGTAGAACTCATCTGGCACTACCAGCATCATCCGCTGGTAGAATACAATGCTGTGCTGGATGTCATGCTGACAAACCCTGTATCTCGATTCCAACAGGTAGGCCTGAAGCAGCCACCACACCTCTCATACCCTGTACAGCCTACACACATAGAATAAATATTTAGCGCCCCTTCAGAAATCTGGAGTAAAATTCTATTATTACTTTTTCACAGAAAACATGCGAGTGTGCTGTATAAAATATGTTTGTCTGTTCCCACGAGGAGCTGTTGAAAGAGGACAGTGTTGACTTAGCTGGGCGGAAGCTGCAGGTGTACCACAGCCAGTACCAGGAGAAGAGTCAGGAGTTTGATCGTCTATATGACTCGTACACTAAAACGTCACAGGAAATCCAGATGAAGCGAACAGCCATTGAGGCCTTCAATGAGACCATGTTGATCTTTGAGGAGCAGTGTCGTGAGCAGGAGCGTTATGGAGAGGAGTGTGAGCGGAGCAGTCGATCCGAAGGAACTGACCAGGACCTAGAGAGGTGAGTCAGGCGAACTACTGCAACAACATTGCTGAGTCTGTTCCACATGGAATCTCTACACATGATTGTAGTTTAGAGGGATATCCCTCTGTTGTTTCTGCCACCACACAGCCGTGAAGCTGTGGGTCAGCTCAGGCCAGTGGCGTGAACCCTTCCCATTGATCACTTTTAAACTTAGCCCCTTATCCCCTAGTTTCCTGATGAACTATGAGAAGCTGAAGTCTCGGCTGGGGGAGATCTACAACAGTAAGGTACATCTGGAACAGGACCTAAGGAGCCAGGTGCAGGACTACAGAGAAGCAGACAGGAGGATAAACAGCCTCAGGCCGGACCTCATAGAGCTGCGCAACATCAGGGACCAGTACCTCAAGTGAGTTCCAATCCTGCCAGTTTGTTCTTTTTCAATCACCATTCATGAAAAGCAGCTTTTTCAAAGTCTTGGCAAAGACATTCATTTTTATTTGCAATTTGTTTTGCAGTTGGCTGAATCACAAAGGTGTGCGACAAAAACGTATTCATGATTGGCTGGGGATCCAAGACGAAGGCAGTGACGAGTAAGTTTTTACTTTCTAATTGTTCTAATAGTTCTTAATAGTAATACGTATTCTTAAATAATGTGTATATTATGGCATTAATATTTGTAGTATTTACATATGTTTAGAAAAAATATATATAGACATGCTAAAATACACATTCATGTTTTTACACTGTAATAACGTTTTTATAAATGAGAGGTTTGAACAATGTCCTTGTTCTATCTACAGCACCTACGTGTTGAAGGGGGAGGGGGAGAGGCTGGCGCACCATGACGAGAGCACCTGGTTCGTTGGTGAGCTCAGTAGGATGCAGGCTGAAGAAATGCTGACGGACAAACCCACTGGAACCTTCCTGATCCGAGAAAGCAGCAAGCAGGGCTGCTATGCATGCTCTGTAGTGTGAGTGACCTCTTTCTGTGAATAACTATATACACGTTTACGAAGGAATGTAGAATCAGAACTGTGGATACTGTTTAAACATTCTGAAAACCGCTCTATTGGCCCATGTACTAATGTATATCTTTCTTTTGTAACCTTTCAGTGTAAATGAAGAAGTAAAACATTGCATGATCTACAGTACTCCACGTGGCTTTGGCTTCGCCGAGCCGTATGACCTCCACTGCTCTCTGAAGGAGCTTGTTTTGCACTACCGCCTCAACTCTCTGGCACAGCACAACCAGGCCCTGGATGTCCGGCTGGCACATCCTGTCCATGTAACCCCTGTCTCATCAGCCTCGCCCCGCACATCCACAGAGGACTGCCTGTTAGTACAGACGGAAGAACACCATCTAATACAAACTCCTACTAAACTACCTGCCGGACTCCCTGCAGCCGCTCCGGAGATGTAGACTAGTTGAATGTGGGACCTGTTGGCGTACTGTAGCTATCCTACGAAAACAATTTGGGGGTGTTGTTTTCTCGAATGTGTGAAGTTTGCACTAGGATGATTCCAACAGATTCGTGAATGTGATTTCACTTTATTGGAACATTGACCGGAACTTGAATGTCAGCTGGGAATTTTGTTTTTATAAGATTCTGTTTGATATTTGCTTTTTGTTTGTTTGTTTTTTTTTACCCATTTTTCACATTTTTGGTTCTGAGAGTCTATTTGTTTTCATTAGATGACCTGGACATCTAGTGGATGACTGACTACATGTACTATGTCACAATATGTTTATATTTATCAAGTGCCGTTTTTTATTTTGACTTCCAGGACCCCATTTTGACAACACAGAACTGGTGCTAAGGAATTGAGACTGCAATACACCGAATAACATGGAATCTAAAACATTTTGCAATTCAGAGTTGGTTTGGAATAACATAATACAAAAAACAAGATTGCAGACGAAGTGGCATTGCAAGCTGTGGTATGCATACCAAATGTGTGCTGAGAATCTCAGTACATAGTCATACAAGTATAGGAACTGATGTGGCACATCTTTATAATATTACAGTAAAACCATAAGCCAGTTTACCAGTTGAAATGTACTGTATGTAGCATTAATAGTTTTCTGGATAACCTTAGAATGACTTTCTCCATGTTTTGCCCCATAACCAAAGCACTTGTTATTTGTGAGAAAAGATTTTTCCTGACCAGAAAATTATATTTATGGTAATAGGAGGAAAACACCACACATCTGCTTGATTAAAACATAAATAGAAGTACTGTATGTTATATTCTGTTACTCAAAATATAAGCTTTTTGTATTTTAGATATTATATATTTTCAGAAATTTGCCACAGAAGATGAAAGCTTGAGGAAAGTGCAATCCAACAGTATCTGTAATGTTAGAAATTAATTGGTAATGGGGGCATCATCAGCATTTGCCATCGAAATGAACAAATTCTTGATGGGTGGCGTTATTCATCTGAGAACGTTGTTGTGTGAACTGCCAGTGGTGCAGAAGTGTTAATTCTGTCTGTATTACTTGAACTGTGGCATTGCTCAATACATTACAATGAATGTTTCCTCATGACATATAGGCCTAAATAGCTTAAGAGAAGACTCTGTGTCGCTCTTGGCACATTAGTCAAGTTGAGGACAATAGACACTCTGTGTTGAGATACTGTCAAACTTGTTTTTCGTGGATGGAGGGTGTTTTAGTATCTCAAAAACCTGATGGGAGGATTGAGGAAACTCCTGAGGAGAAGTTAAGAAATGTGAGATTATTACATTTTCTTGCTAAAAGACAATAAAATTATGAGGGTTTTGTTGAAATTATGTCGTCTTTCTTCAACTTTTTCCAAGTGTGTGTTTTGTCATCCAAATTATGACAATATATTGGGACTTCTGCCATGAATTAGCTGCCTGTCCTATGCATAACATCAGAGGCACAGAAAAATGGCTCACCTGAGTGGCTGCTCACAGCCATGTCCTTTCCCTAGCCTCAACCCAACGTTTAGCCCCTATATAAAATATTTCATGAGAGCGAGAATGTGGATTTAGGGACATAATAGAACAAGCAGATAAGCAGATAAGAAAGAGAACTGGAGAATAAAGTCTGGAAGACTATAGGCAGTCTTGTTGGTTCGATGTGAACAGGTAACTTCCCCCTCCCCAGTGGGTCTGTGTTTGTGCTGAGGGGATTATTAGTGTGAGAACAGACATGGATGTTCTGGTAAGGATCCAATCAGGTACAGACCACATAATATTCTCCAAACAACTTCAGTCAGCAGAACAGAGTACACAGAAACGCCTGCTTGGGTGGACCAGATGCGGTGGGGTTAGGATAACCTGTATATTCTCATGGTGAGCTGCTGACTCCATGTGTCCACTCGTCGGTGTGTTCCTGAGGACAAAGTGGACAGAAGACCTCATTAAGACTACACTGGTTATATTTGCCTAGCAACACCGAAAGTGGTACAATGACAGTTCAGGGATTCTTGAAAATATTGACAAAACAGTTTAAATATCTAATTGCATATCCTAAGTGTTAGATATCACAAAATGTATGAAGAGACCACCTTGCAATTGTATTATTGGTTGAACAAATCCATCTAACCGGAATAATGTCAACAGACATCACTATAGGCTTCTTAGTTTTCTATGTATTATCCAATATGTGTTTAAGTGTCTTAAAAAAATCTAAATAGATCATTATTTAAATAGTTAACAGGAATGCCTAACTGTACGTACACACCGCCACAGACTTGAGCTTCCAAAGATACCAGAACTCATTAATAAGTGTTATTTTTGTTTTGTTTTACAGCACTATATAATGTATTGCTGTGTAATGTAAATTTTAATTGTCATTTTAGCAACTTTCATAAGATCATATTTACAAAGGACACATTGGGACTTCAAAAGAAAATACTTCAACAGTAATCAAAAATGCTTTTCATAACATTTACTACAACAACTAAATCTATATTTTCAAACCATCATAAATAGTGTTGGCAACCCACTGATGGATTCGCCAATAGAAACTCAAAACAAACATTCTTTCCTCTCTAAAAATACATGTTCAATAAAAACATTGGTTGAATATGGAAAATTTTTACTTTTATTTCATTATACATTGTGGTATCTATTTGTTTCACTGCGTTTCTTCAGCTGGTTTGATTCCCTTACATGCTACATTTACATGTAACATTATAAATATTTTCTAAGATCTGACACAGAATTTGTTAGTCGTAATAACATATTGTTTTTAATTACATTATCCACTTTTGAAGAAAAGAGTTCCTCGGTTCTGAGAATATTTTCTTAGCAACTGAGAGACGCAAATTGACAACCAGAAAGCGATTGGTTGGAATGTCGTCCGGGCGGGAGCGTTCCCCCATTCATTGAACAACATTTATATCAGCTTCTCTCGATAATATCTTTGGTCACACCTACTTCACTAGATTAAAATAGCTTCAAAAGCCAGCCATTATGGGAAACGTATAGGGATGTATCGTCTAATTTAGGCTGTGTTTTAGGAGATCGAATCAGAGAGATTTATCTATCTAAATCACCTTGCATCACAATAGCAATACTTTTTTGTAGATTAGCCAGTACGTCAGTCAGTATTTATGTGGTGTTGACCCTCTCGAACATGGATCTAATGTAACGAGATTGAATATGGATCTAATGTAACGAGATTGAATATTTTTATGGCATAGATGCCCTTATCTCTATAATTTTAGGATAATCTTAATAGTTTGCCAAATATGCCCTTACATTTGAACAGTTTAAACTTACATAGCGCTTTGTAAGAACTCATGTTTAAGACAACCGGTTGGAACTCTCTGATTCGAAAGGTGTCTAAATAATTTCTTAATTTTATTGCAATATTTTGCATTGTACATTGATAGTCGTACTGTTTCATTCATACGATAGGTCTTCATCAACAAAAGACCCTTTACAATAACTTCTGAACAAAGAGGCCTGAGGAATGAATAACCTTTAGTCACATCTAAAATACACAATTAAATATGCTCTCTCTCGTGTATTGGCGATTTGGCTTTCTACTTCAGTTTTCCACAGCCAATGACGACCCATTTTCCTCTGTCTCCGTAGGCCTCTCTCCTTCCCCACAAGCCTGGTCCACCAATGAAACAACGAGAGGTCTCTGACTGGGAGCCAATCAGCAGTCAGTTACTATGCTGGTGGCAGACAGTAACCCAGAAGTGACAATGGCCGTGTTCGACAATATCAAAACTACTGTGCAAGAAAGTTATATTGTGACTCAAAGACTGACCTACAAAATTAGCTGTTATTTAGGATGAGGGGTGATTTGTATATCAGTCAGTAAGCAGTCGTTTGCAGTCGTTTTGATATTTTCGAAAAATTACATTGTCGTTTTGATTCATTGCTTGCACCAGCATCAGCTACTGTGGAAGTCAGAAATTAGAGTTATGCATATTGTCACCTTGTAATATTGTAATATCAGAAAGTGTTTAAACTGTTTCAGGGGTAAGAGTAAATGTTTAAATAATAAGGTGGTGTTTACACAGGCTTCAGATACATATGTATATTTCTTCTTTTAGACCTAACTAATTATATGGAAAGACATAAATAAATAATAATAATAAAATAAATAAATATATATATATAAACTATAACTGTTTTAAATGTGCATAAAACCTCCAAACAGGCTTGAATAGCAAGTATTTTAACTTCTTCTAATGAACTGAGCAAACTGCTCATGGGACTCATTAAAAACTGAGGAAGGACCTCAAATGACATCGGAAATGTGCACATGAGCATAGTTCTCAGTTTTTAATCATATCTAACCTTACACCTAACCTTAACCCTAACCTTAAACACACTGGAGTGTTAAAATGTAATCGTAAATATAAATCACAATTAAAAACTTAATGTGAGGTCCGCCCTAAATTTTGAATCAACCAATCAAATGACTTCTGACTCCAAGGCAGATCTGCCTGGAGAATACTTTTCAAAGAAAGATAATTTTCAAACTAAAACATTTTGAGATCTTAAAATGATATAGTACAAACCATAACTATAAAGGCCATCGGCATAAGTCCCTATAACAAACACAGCCTATGAAATCTATTATTACTATTGCTACAGCTGTCACTATCAATATTGCTGCTTTTTCAAAACTATAACTCATGGGTCAGAGTAAGAATGTGTTGACACCTACAGATACCTTGGAATACAAGGCATGCATCACCCCTCATACAGAAACCCTATTCTGCAAACCTGGAGTCTTTAGGCTTACCCTTAAAAAACAAAAACCAGTAATTTATCTCACTACCATCCACTTTGTCACCATTGCCCTTGTGAACACACCTCACAGTGACCTCACAGTGATTAAATACTCAGTGCCAGACTCTAATACTGGTAGCCGATATTTTAAAAGTTAAGTTTGGTAATTTCCCTCTCTTCCTTAGCTCAGTCCTAACATATGCTTAACCTTAAATAATTACACTCCTTTAAACATGAACTAAAAGAGCTGCTCTCTGATCAGAGTCAGTCAAAACTGTTTAAATGTGTATTGCTGTATAGAGTGTAATTTTATGTTACTGTCTATTCCTTGTCTTTGATGAGGACATCCGATAATGACAATAGGTGCTGAATTGGCTTAAATCGATAAAAATAAAATATGAGGACTTACATTGATACTGAAGTCCAAGAGGTTCAATGGGGTTATCAAGGGTACACGAATGCAAGAAATAACAACTCTATGAGCTAGTTTGGTAGGTAAAAGATCCATCCTTCACACACCATCCTCTAAGTACACCACCTACTGCAGCTTGCACACCCTCACACCATAGCATTTTATTAATAAATGTATTTATTTATCCAGGGTTGTAGTCTTTTAACAACTGCCAATGTTTCCAAAGCAGGGACTTATCATTTATATCACACTTACTCTTACCTATTCAGATTGAGTCCACTTACACCTGGTTTAATCTCTGATTTAACCTACCCAAGTGGCCCCCATCCCCCTATAATCCTTAATAAATAGTCTAATCTTGGTTCATTGACAATTTCCTCAGATCATGCCAACAGTCAACTGTTTACTGAGAAATTAGAACCTCCCCTAAACTGCGCTGGACCAATGAAAAAGTGGCTCAGGGTTTGAAACCATTAAGCTCCATGCAAATGGCTGGAGTTCACAGAGGAATTAGAGCTGAAAGCTCTGCAGACTGGAATTGATATGATCAATTTATGATCAAAGATAGGTTCAAAGTCAATTGGGAGTCTAGACTGCCAACAATAAAATGGAAACTCGCACAGTAGGAAACACGTGACCTTACCTTTACAGGGAAGGTCCTTGTTATTAAAGCTGAGGTAATAGCCTCCCTCACCACTTCTAGCATCCACTTTCCCTGTCCCTAGAACGTTCCTGCTCTCTGTCCGAAAAGTTATGTTTCGTTTTTTTTGGGGTTCACAGCAAGAGAAGTTAAAGCGTGATATACTATATAGGCCCCTTGAGAAGGGCAGAAAGGCTTTTCCTGAAATAGGGGCGAAACTCAAAGCGCTCTTTATCACGCCTATATTGAATGCTTTCTTTACAAATGATAAAGATTGTTTATGGCCTTAGTTTGCACGGTTTTGGGCAGGTCATACTATTTTGACAGCTTGGTATTTAAGACCCCATTTAAGGTTAGGATTAATAATATCTCTCCTGATAATGTGAAACACTTAACCATAGAAACCTTGTTACACTGAGAGACTTCAAAGCTGACCACTGTCGAGGTGCTCACAGAAGCCCAAACTCTTTCTGTATGGGAAAATGTGAACAATGCTTTTTTATTGAACAGTCATAAGGACATTGCCTTTCAAATTGTACATCACTGCTTGCCAACAAAAGTTTTCCTTGAAAGACGACATTGTATCCGTACCACCAGGTGTCCAAGATCAAATTGTGGCTCTGACGAATCAATCAGCCACCTATTTTGGAGATGCCCATTTGCTAGGGAAGTTTGGAGCCTATTGTGTGATTGGTTGCCTGACCTTTACAAACCCATAAGTGAATTATATGATGTATGGTGAACTTAGTAACACCCCTTGCAACCGGTGGCTAAGATGGTGGGCTATAATCAATTGTGCTAAAGATTGCATTTGGAAAGCTAGAAATCTTGTTGTTTTAAAAAAATACACAATTTCACCCAAATCTGTAATCTCAGCAATTTTAACAGTGGTGAAGGACTATGTGTTGATTGATAAGATATCATTGTCCAAATTAGCATTGTTGGACTTATGGAAGGTCCCAAATGTACCAATAATGAAAAGCATGTCCGATGTTTTTATAGCTACATATTGAATGTATGTTCAGGGTAAAAAGGAAGGGAAAAAACACACAAAAAGAATGTAATGTAATGCCTTGATTGTTTGAGTTCTTGTCCTGGATTGTACATGTATTTGTAAAGAATTAATACAATTTTATATGGAAAAAAAAACCTGGAGATGTAATAAGTAATTTCACTGATATCATTATAGGGCTCTGTATATTGGTCAGAAAGCGGTTAAGGAAGAAGAGGGATTTTAAGACCATAAATTATGACTATAACTATGGATCTATGAGACCAAATTATGACCGTCACCAAGTTCTTACCTGGTATCTTTGTATCTTTGAGACATTATATCAACAAATTCATGTGACTGACCTTAGGATGCTTAGCCGTCATCTATAAGAACATCCAGGTGACCACGCCTCTTCCTCTTGCCTAGAACATCTCAGACCATTCGGGGCAACGAGATGATGATGGTCATAGATCCATAGTTATAGCCATAACTTACGATCTCTTTCGACCTTACTCAGACCGTCACCACGGTTTAACCTGTGATGACAAGTACCACCAGGGTCGCACGGAACAGAGGACTCCACCTCGTCACAACCACGCACCGCAGCAGAGAGGAGAACGGCAGAACCCAATGGTGCAGCGGATGCCACATTCACTCAGAAGAACCTAGAAAATCTACAGGGAGCAGACGACGTTGCCGCAGAACAGATCTCTGAAAGAGGAGTCCAGGATGCAGCCACGCCTCTGGTCGAGTGGGCCACCAGATTAGCCGGGACTGGGAAATCCTGCCCAGAATAGGCTGCAGAGACAGTGTCCACAATCCAGTGGGACAAAGTGTGTTTAGACACAGGGAGCCCCAACAAACAAAGAGCTGGGAGTGAGAGCTCCTCAGAGCCTGAGTGCGAGCAAGATGAGCCCACAATGCCCTCACCAGACATAAAGTAAGCAGGCTCAGATCCCCCTGCAGAAGAGCAGGATCAAGCCGAAAGGAGCTGATCTCAATCACCTGGTTAACAGTCTGAGGGTTAACCACCTAGGCAGAAAAGAGGGATTCGGCCAAAGAGGCACACCAGTGTTGTCAGCCTTCCATCTCAAACATTCCTCACTAATATACAGAGCATGCAACTCGAAACCCTCTAGCCAAACATACAGCCAACAGGAAAGCTGTTTAAGGAGACCTAAGGGTAGCCTGTTCCTTGGGCTCATAAAGAGCTTGAGTCAAGGCCTTCAGCACCAAGGGCAGCTTCAAAGAAGGAGACCTGGGGGACCTATATGGACGCAGTCTACATGGCCCTTTAATGAATTGGGAAACCAAGGGATGCCTCCCCACCATAACACCACCCACAGCCTCATGGAAGAGGGATATGGCAGAAGAGTATACCTTAATGGTGCTAGCCGCCCTCCCCGAGTCCAGAAGCAACTGAAGGAAGCAGAGAACAAGGGGGACGGAGCAAGTGGCTGGATCCACCTGCCTACTGCGACACCATCCAGAGAACACCCTCCACTTCTGGACATAGTTATAATGAGTGGAGGGTGCCCTGGCATTACCTAGTGTGTAGGACCACCTCATCTAGCCCCTGAGAGACGGACTGAAAAGGGGCCAAGCCCAAAGCTGTATGATGGCCGGCTTTGGATGCCATTTCTTCCCCCCGCCTGAGAAAGCAGGTACACTCTGACCAGCAGGGCCCAAGGCACACTGCAAACCAAGCGAAGGAGCGCTGGAAATCAATGCCTCCTTGTCCATCGAGGAGCAATCAACAGCTCCTGGCAATGGCCCATGGCGACCCTGTCGAGAACCTAGGGAAGCAGAGAGAACGAAGAAAAAGCATACAACAATCCTGCTGGCCACTCTTGCGACATCCTGCAGTGGGTAGTCTCCGCCGATACAAACAGATTGGTCCGTGCCATGCCGAACCGACTCCATAAGAGGGCTACAACTTCCGGATGGAGCCTCCACTCTGAATTTATGCCTCCCTGGTGACTTATGTGATAAACAGTGGAGGAACTGTCCGTCCTCACCAGGGTATGTCTGTCCTGAATAAACGGGAGGAGAGCCTTCAGAGAAAAGTGAACCACCCTCAACTCCAAAACATTGATGTGTGCTTCCCCCCAAAGGGGTTCCCACACACCTCATACCATCCTGCCTTACCAGACTGCACCCCAACCAGTCAGGGAGGCATCCGTTGTCACCACAGTCCGTCGGGAAGGAATGTTCCTGAGGGGGACCCCTAGGAGCACCAACCCCCGGTCCCGCCATGGACGCAGAGCGTGAAGGCATGTACGCGACACACAAAGTTTCACATGCCTGTCCCACTTCAGGTGGAGGGGGAAGACATTCAGCCATCTCTGCAGCGGCCAAGCCCTGAGAAGGCCCAAGGGAACAACAGCCACTGCTGCCGAAATCCAGCCCATCAGCTTCTGAATCTGAACCAACTCCACTCGCCTGCCCAGCTGGAATCGGTTCAGGAGAGTCAGGATGGACCGCACCCTCAAGGCAGTGAGAGATGCCGACATTGTAACGGAATTCAGGCAAAGACCCACAAAAACTGTCTTCTGCCTTGGCTCAAGGTTGCTCTTCTTCACATTCACCATGAAATCCAGGGACTGGATGTGTGAGACAAGTGTCCTCTGCAACTAGCTGGGAGATGGAGCACAAACCAGCCAGTCATTTAAATAAGGAAGGACTTTCATCCCTGACAGCAGAAAAGGAGACAAGGTGGCTCCTACCACCCGGGTAAACACCCTTGGGGAGAGGGACAGGTCAAATTGCAGGACCTTGAACTGGTATGCCTGTCCCTGGAAGGCAAACCGTAGGAAAGGCAAGTGGTCTGGGCAGATGTACACATGAATGTACACATCTTTCAGATCTATGGAGGTGAACTACTCTCCTCTTTCTATGGATTCCAAGAACTGAGTTGTGGTCAGCATTTTGAAAGGCAGAACCTTCATGAAAGTGTTTAACCGCCTGAGGTCCAAGATGGGGCGCAACCCACCATCCTTTTTTGGAACAAGGAAGTGCGTGGAATAAAGGCCAGCGAACTGTTCACTGGGAACGACTTTCATGATCACATCCTTTTGCAGAAGGACCAAAAGCTTCTCTGTTAAAAACCGAGCCTGGATCAAGTCCTTGACAATGGTCATGCAGACCCGCGCGAAAGGAGGGGGATGGTGCCGTAAATGAAGTCTGTAGCCAGTACTCACGTTTTTGAAACTTACCTCACGCAGCTGTCCAGGTATAGCTGGGGATGAGTTCCAGTGGCAACCCCCATACCCCTAAGGGTTACCCCCATGAGTGGGGTCGCTGCAGTGGCTGGGTCCTGAGCTTATACCTGGCAACAGTAGTTCTGCTGAGAGTGCGCTGGACACAATCCCTAGTTCACAGAGACTGGTCAGCCCTATCCAACAAACCCTGTGAGTCAGGATGAAAAATCTGCCCCGGAACAATTGGCATATTTACAAGGTCTTTCCGGATATTCTCTGGCAGAGATGTTTGTGCTAACCAAACCTGATGCCGTGCCATCATGGCCGATGACATAGTAGACTCAATGTCTCTCATTAGCTGAGAATGGGTAACAAAAGCGCAATCTACGAGATCCATGACATCCCTGTCATCGGGATTGGCAGTCTTCCTAAGAGTCCCCAACCACGTCAAGTCAGTTTTATCGCACTCTTTAACCGGACAGCGGAGTAGCCGTCACGCTCCAAACCCAAAGATGTCAAAGCCGCAATGTCCCGTTCCACGGGAGGCATATCCCCCAACCCAGTGCTGGGAGGATTTTGTACTTTAGCCAATCTCCAGCAGCCTCTGGTCGCGGACTGAAAATCCTGATGTGCCAGCGAGATCTACATCATTTTGACGACACATCGGTGTGTGACAGTTCGGCAACGGCAAGTATACTGAGGGCTTTACCCGACACAGCAAGCCACAGAAATTGGCGCTAGCAAAACAGAGAAAAGGTTAACACAATCCATGCAACAACTCTCTGTCATGAAATGCAAAAAAGGGAAAACACCACACACAATCCTCAGGGACACAAGGCTCCTACACAAAAGTAACGGATCGATAACAGCGGAGTCCCAATCGTTTGTGTCTCAAAACACAACTTACCTGTCTCTGATGAGCCGAGTAAAGCAAAGAGGAAGAGACGTAGCCACCCGGATGCTTTATAGATGGCGGCCAAGACTCCTATGGTCAGTCACATGACTTTGTTGATATATTGTCTCAAGGATAGGTTGAAGGAGTGAATCATTCCAGGTAAGACCGTGGTGACGGTCTGAGTGAGGTCGAAATAGATCTTTAAATCTACTTATGAGGTAATTGAACTAATTTCTTGATTATCTTGACTAATTAAACCTTCTAACCTTTGGGGCTTAAAGTTAAAGAAGAATATGGGTTACAGAACCTTTGAACAGGCCTCCAGACAATCCAATTATGCAAATGTCCCAAGTAATGGCATGGTGTTTCAGAAATATTCTTCCTAGTTTATATGCTATGCAAAATAAACATATATATTTAACTATTGTTGTCACTTCAGGTTAAAATGGAAATTGTTAGAATTAAACTGTTTGTACAGTAGCCTTTGTCTCAACAAAAAGTCAAAAAAAGCTTGTTGCCAGCCTATTGTCCAGATTCTGCTCTAATTGGTATATAGGATAAGCCAATTGTTCCACAGATAATTGTCCTGATATGAATATCAGGGGTTACAGACCAAGCCATAACCTGCTCACCTCAATTAAAAACACTGTTTTCTGTCATTCAACAATCAATAACAGTCAGTCTTGTGCAAACCTAAATGGTCTCTGCCTCGTTGGCTGCTGAGCCTGCTGCTGTTACTTGCATAGAATATATGCAATGCTGCCATCTAGTTGTCACATGACTAGACATTTTGTATTGTTCAGCTAGCTAGGCTAAGACCTTTCAGTCGATCAAGAAATATAGATTGAGAGTCTGTTTGCGGAAGTTGATTTAGTAACTAACTAACGGTATATAAATCGATGAGGACTAGCAAGAAACTGTGCAGGTTGGTGCACTATATTTACTTTGTAAAAACGACGTTGCGTTTGAACACTGTTTTTCACTGTTATTTTTTGGCAACAATGCCAACACTGGTCCTGGAGAGCTACCATCCTGTATGTTTTCACTTCAACCACACATAATGCAGCCTCTTTCAGCTTATCAACCATCTATTAGAATAATGTGTGCTAAAATAGGGTTGGAGTGAAAACAATCAGGACAGCAGCTCTCCAGGGCCAGGGTTGGAGATGCCTGCAACCCGATCTCTCACATTATAGCTATATACTGAATACACTAAAGTAGATGCGTTACGCTAGCTACGGCTAGTTGTTATCTCTAATAGGGGTGTTTGTTTTACAAACATGCTTCCTGGCGGCATCATGACACACTATATTTGGACTTGCTGTTGATGGCCTACTGTAGATCATGACGCTCAGTAACCGGGCACCTCGTTTTTGGTGGTAACGTAATTGATGTTGGCTAACTTATATTTTGTTTGAATGTACTTTAGACTAGGTATATTAGAAAGCTACAGTACAGTACCCTTGCCTTGGATTTTTGGAAACAAATATCTGATTGTCTTGAGTTCAGTTTCCTTTACTGATTAAACATTGAGAACGTACACTATTTGAATGTACGTTTTGAAACGTCCAAGAAGAGCCTCACCTAGTTGCAACACCAATAACTTAAAGCATCTTCGGAGGAACTTGTGCAGACCTTACTAGACCTGGCAATGCAGCCGGACGCTCGTGTATGACAGTTAGTCCCTCATACGCAATGATCTACACGCTAGATGCCATTTTCCACTTCATAGCATACAAAGGACGTCAGATAACAACTATTATTTTGGCATCGTCAGGAGTAACGCCCTTTTGGACTGACCTCGTGACTAAAATAATAATATTTACAATTTGTAGTGAATTTAAGTAAGAGAACATATTAGAAAACACTGGCACTGAAACTACTGAATGTTAGAATCAGACCACGTGGTTACTGTAAAAAAATAAGATAAAGGACTTTTTTAAAACAGATACATGTACTGTTAATTCCATCATTTGAACTCAATAGGGAAACAAATCTTCTATTTATATGATCAAAAACACAGTTGAGTTGAATACCTTAGTAACAAATGTTGTATTAGGTATTTAATTTTTTTAATTTAACCTTTATTTAACCAGGTAAGTTGACTAAGAACAATTTCTTATTTACAGCAACGACCTGGGAGCAATCAGGGTAAAGTGTCTTGCCCAAGGACACAACGACAGTTGGATCAGTCGGGAATCGAACTGGCAACCTTCTGACTACAAGTCTGACTCCCTACCCACTGAGCCATCTGCGCCCCAGATCAGGTATGATATACCAGCATATACAATATTATTATGTGATAATATTTGAGATTGTATAATCTTTTATATATTTGTCATGCTCTTCTCCCTAGAGTCAGATGATGTGTTGATTTGGGAGTCCTGCTTCATGACGCAGTAGTAGGGGCGGACAGTATCTGAGGCCCTCCAGGTCTGTACCTCTCCCTGCTGACTGAGTCACTATGTCCTTAGTAAGGTTTCCACCCCTCTCCCCTCCTTCCTCGACCTTCATTCCTGGGAGCGGTGGTGGTGACATACCTGCAGCCGGCGTAACCACAAGCCAAACAGGCCCTGAGCAGGCCCTGTTTGTGTCTGACCGCTATGCCCGACTCATCCTGGCTCAGATGAACAAAATGCGTCTCCAGACGGACTTCTGTGACGTCAGGTTGCGGCTGGGAGGCCAGGTGTTCAGTGTCCACAAGCTGGTCCTAGCTGCCAGCAGCCCCTACTTCTCTGCTCTGTTCTCTGGAGGGATGAGTGAGGCAGCCCAGGAGGAGGTCCAGATTCTGGGCGTCGAGGCACAGGTGTTTGAGGTCCTGCTAGAGTTTATTTACACAGGTACGTTCTGTCATGTAGGTATTTCTGACTAACCAGGACACTGTGGTCATACATACACACAAACAGTATTACATCACAGTTGCATAAGAGACAAGCTCAGGGAATTGGACATGACACCCTCAAAAAATAAAAAAAATATAATATAAAAATAACTCAGAGTTTTGTTTTTGTTTCTTTGCTCTCCATCCAGGTGTGATCAATGTGACGGTGGACAACATGCAAGAGCTGATGGTGGCAGCAGACATGTTACAGCTGAGTGAGGTTGTGTCCATCTGTGGAGAGTTCCTCAAAAGCCACATGGACCCTACCAACTGTGTTGGCGTCTACCAGTTCCTGGAGCAGATCGCCTGCATGGACATGCTGGAGTTCACCGAAAACTACATCCATGTTCACTTTCTGGAGGTGCCCCATCCTTTCTTCTGCCACCTATCTTGTTTTTAGACCCCCCCCCCCACATCTTGGAGGCACTTCCTTCTTCAGTCACATCTCAATGTGCTGAATACATCCTGGTTCTGTCCTGTTATAACACATACATCAATAAACAAATTCACTCCTCAATCATCTGACCGGTAGGTGTGTGTGTGCGCTGAGTTCTGGGGCCTGTCCAAGGATCAACTGGTGAGGCTGCTGCGCAGCGAAGAGTTGCGGATCGAGGATGAATACCAGGTGTTTACGGTGGCCATGGACTGGGTACTACAGGATGTGGCTAGGAGGAAGAAGCACGTGGTGGAGGTTCTGGACCCAGTCAGGTTTCCCCTGCTGTCCCCACAGAGACTCTTCAAGTACATTGAAGGTAAGAAAATGGGATGATGGTTCCTCTCTGTTCTTCTTTTTCCTATTGCTACTCATGGCTCAGGAAGGCTTTCTGGCTGTCTGCATGTGCTAATCCATGATAACTGGCTTTATCATAATTACAACTCTTAGACACGTCATTCACTGGAGTTTGGGCAAAAAATGCTGAGAAATCTGCTGTGGACGAATGAACAGACAGCGATTGTTCTGTTGTCTCCTGATTTCATTGTTGGGGACAATTAGACTTCTAGCCAAACCAGTTTTCTTGTGCTGGTAAATAGGAAATCATGTAATTTCTTTGTGTAGGGATTTCTGACTTCAGCCTGCGGGTGGCGCTGCAGACACTTCTAAGGGAATACACAGAGGTCAGCAAGTCTCCCAAGGAAAATAAGATGTACAGCCTGTTACAGCCAGCCAAGATGAGGCCCAGGAGAAAAGCCAGGAAATACCTCTATGCCATAGGTAGGTACAAAAGCTAATGAATAGGCTACAATATTAGGGCAATAAGCTTATCACCAGTTTAAAATTGAGTGTTGACTCTACCATGTAAAATGGCTAGCATTGCCAGCAGGGATATCCTGGTCTGATTGCGTTCTAGTGACTACCTCAGGCAGCTCTTGTGCCTGCAAAGCTAACGGATGTCATCAGTTGAGTGAGTGTGTCCTCACACATTGATCCACATGACTTCCTGGTTGGCAGTGCTGGGAATGAGCAGACAAGGATGTCTAGTGGGAATGCTTGCCACAATCTTCAACTCTCCCATTGAGAATTAATGTTTTGAGACAGGGTCATTTTTAAAATGTAAAAATGTTATTTTGTGAATTATTTTGTGAAGTGATTTAGGTTATGTGTCTGTAATCTCAGGGGGTTACACTCGTCTGCAGGGCGGCCGTTGGAGTGACAGCCGAGCCCTGAGCTGCGTGGAGCGATTTGACTCATTCAGTCAGTACTGGACCACGGTGTCTTCACTGCACCAAGCACGTAGCGGACTGGGAGTGGCCGTGCTGGAGGGCATGATCTATGTTGTCGGAGGTGAGACTCATTCATTTATAGCAAATGTATAAAATTATCTAACCAGACAGTTGTACGTGTTTTTGTCTATAGAAGATGCCATGTGTTTCAACATGATTTTGTCTTTGGGTTATTCCAGTTCTGTTTTCAGTTATCAGTTTCGTGTCATTTCCCAGGGGAGAAGGACTCCATGATATTTGACTGCACAGAGAGATACGACCCGGTGACAAAGCAGTGGGCGGCCGTGGCATCTCTCAATTCCCCTCGCTGTGGGGTTGGGGTCTGCTCATGTCACGGGGCGCTCTACGCACTGGGTAACTCCTCACAACCAAGCCAAGGCTTCTAAATGACTCCTTCATCCTAATATACAGATACAACATTACTGGAGATGTGAATGCAAGGTTCCTACTTCATAGCTTTCACCAATCCAGTCATGTCAAATCAGATCAGGGATTTTTATTGTAGGAAGGAAAAGAGTAATTAAACGGGGTTTAACATCTGAATAGGTCACTGCCTTGTCTGCTCACTGCTGTGTTCCTGCAGGTGGTTGGGTTGGATCAGAGATTGGGAAGACGATGGAACGTTACGACCCAACAGAGAATAAGTGGGAGATAATTGGAAGCATGGCAGTACCTCGTTACTATTTTGGCTGCTGCGAGTTACAGGGTACCTCAGTTCAATAAACTTTTTCCCCCTAAGGCTCAATTATGCCCAGTAAAAAAAAATGGACAGGCAGACTGTAAGTATCACATTTACTACAAATGATCCAACTTTACTGGCTTCCCTTGCCCACCTGGTCAGGTTTCATCTATGTGATCGGGGGGATCAGTGACGAGGGGATGGAGCTTCGCTCTGCGGAGGTGTACGACCCCATCTCCCGACGCTGGAGTGCTTTGCCTGTCATGGTCACTCGGAGGGCCTACGTTGGGGTGGCCTGCCTGAACAACTGCATCTATGCTGTGGGGGGCTGGAATGAGGCACTGGGCTCGCTGGAAACAGTGGAGAAGTACTGCCCTGAGGAGGTAAAGGAGATGGATTAAATAACAACATATGTACTTATCAAGTATATAACGTGCTCCAATCACCGGTGTGTAAGCTAACTGGGAAGGTGGTGCTGTATCTCTGCTGGACGAACACACTATATATATATTTCAGCAAATTCACAATAGTATTTTTTTACTGATGTGAAAGTATTTTTAAAAACCTAATAACCATTCATTATTGGTGTTACAAACAGATGTTAAAGATTTTAAGGATTGTAGTCCACCATTGCCTGTCCCTCAGCAAACTGAGTCTCTCTGCCTGCTTTTTTAGGAGAAGTGGATGGAGGTGGCCCCTATGTCAGTGGCACGGGCGGGGGTGTCTGTGTCGGCCGTTAATGGGCTCCTGTACGCCGTAGGGGGACGGGCATCCAGCAGAGACTTCTCAGCCCCGGTGACGGTGGACTCTGTGGAGATCTATGACCCCCATTTGGATACCTGGACCGAGATCGGCAACATGATCACCAGTCGCTGTGATGGGGGCGTAGCTGTGCTATAATGGGGGCGTAGCTGTGCTATAATGGGGGCGTGGCCATGCTCTGAAGTTAAATGACTATTGGTGGTGGTTCTGTGAACTGCAGTTGCCTGATGACTAGTCTCAACATTTCAAGTTTCTCCAGAACAAACAAGATATTCAGAAGAGGATACTGTTTGAATACAGCACTGTGGGATGAGTACACTTTTTCTTGAGATGTGGATATTGACATCTGCTCCCAGAGCTATAAATGCCTCAAAGGCTTTAAGTCTGGGAAGCTAACGCTGTCTTGTTGTGCAGCAGAAAACTACATCGGTTAGCCGTTGGACACAATAGACAACTGTATACAACTAGTCCTTCACCATATCATAGATAAGTTCTAACATGCTGCAGTAGAATCTGTGTTCTGTCCCCTGTCCATGGTCACACATTGTACTTTCAGGACGCCAATAGACAATGAACTACAATGAACTCAGAGGAAATGAAACTGTCATGTCTGTTTGCGATATTCCAAAATTGGAATGATGTTTTTGTAGGTGCAATGAAAGAAACCTTTTGAAAACCAAACCATGACTCTTAAGTTATTTCATTAACAGTTGTTTATATCATTAAGTGATGAGTAATACAGTGCATCTGGAAAGTATTCACAGTGCTTCACTTTTTCTACATTTTATTTATGTTACACCCTTATTTTAAAATGGATTAAATTACTTATTTCCGTAAACATTCTACAAACAACACCCCATAATGACAATGGGAAAGAAGTTTTTGACAATCTTAGCAAATTCATTAAAAATATAAAACAAAAAAGCACATTTATATAAGTATTCACAGCCTTTGCCATGTCACTCAAAATTGAGCTCAGGTGCATCCTGTTTCCACTGATCATCCTTGAGGTGTTTCTACAACCTGCTTGGAGTCCACCTGGGGTCAATTTAGTTGATTGGACATAACTTGGAAAGGCACAAATTTGTCTATATAAGGTCCCACAGTTAACAGTGCATGTAGAGCACAAACCAAGCCATTAAGTCCAAGGAATTGTCTGTAGACCATCAAGACAGGATTGAATCGAGGCACAGATCTGGGGAAGCATACAGAAAAATATCTGCAGCATTGAAGGTCCCAATGAGCACAGTGGCCTCCATCATCCATAAATGGAAGAAGTTTGGAACCACCAGTACTCTTCCTACAGCTGGCCACCCAGCCAAATTGAGAAATCGGGGCAGAAGAACATTTGTCAGGGAGGTGACCAAGAACCGGATGGTCACTCTGACAGAGCTCCACCGTTTCTCTGTGAAGAGAGGAGAAACTTTCAGAAGAACAACCATCTCTGCAGCACTCCACCAATCAGGCCTGTATGGTAGAGTGGCTAGATGTTAGCAACTTTTCAGTAAAAGGCACACGAGAGCCTGCCTGGAGTTTGCCAGAAGGCACCTGAAGGACTCCCAGACCATGAAAAACAAAATTCTATGTTCTGATGAAACAAAAGATTAAACTATATGACTTGAATGGCAGCGTCATGTCTGGAGGAAACCAGGCACTGCTCATGACCTGGCCAATACCATCCCTACAGTGAAACATGGTGGTGTCCACCATGCTGTGGATATGTTTTTCAGCGGCAGGAACTGGGAGACTAGTCAGGATGGAGGAAAAGATGAATGCAGCAATGTACAGAGACATCCTTGCTGAAAACCTGCTCCAGAGTGCTCTGGACCTCAGATTGGGCTGAAGGTTCCTCTTCCAACAGGACAACAACCCCGAGCGCACAGCCAAGATAACAAAGGAGTGGCTAAAGGATAACTCTGTGAATTTCCTTGAGTGGCCCAGCCAGAGCCCAAACTTGAACCCAATTGAACATCTCTGGAGAGATCTGAAAATGGCTGTGCACCGACACTCCCCATCCAACCTGATGGAGCTTGAGAGGTCCTGCAAAGAAGAATGGGAGAAACTGCCCAAAAATAAGTGTGCCAAGCTTGTAGAATCATACTCAAAAAGACAAGGTTCTAATTGCTGCCAAAAGTGCTTCAACAAAGTATTGAGTAGAGGCTGTAAATACTTATGTACCTTCGTTTTTAATTTTTATTACATTTGCTGAGATTTCATACACACTTCTTTCACATTGTCATTATGGGGTATTGTTTGTAGAGTTTTGAGGGAAATAGTGAATTTAATCAATTTAGGAATAAGGGTGTAACATAACAAGATCTGGAAAAAGTGAAGCGCTGTGAAAACTTTACGGATGCACTGTACTCGTGCAGTATATATTCAGATGGGTTTACTCATTTGGTGTTTTGATTAAGGTGTTGGAGAATGCTGTCTAACATGATAGTAAATAATGTCACAGTGAGCTGAGGTGAATTGTGGCGGAAGCAAATGCACAGTTTCATTTTAATATAATATAACAACGTATATGGACGGCAGCAACACAGACATTAACTCAGCAAAAAAAGAAACATCCCTGATATAGGACACTGTATTTTAAAGATAATTTGTAAAAAGCCAAATAACTTGAAAGATCTTCATTGCAAAGGGTTTAAACAATGTTGCTCAATGAACCATAAACAATTAATGAACATGCACATGTGGAACAGTTGTTTAAACATCAACAGCTTACATATGGTAGGCAGTTAAGGTCACACTTGTGAAAAACACAGAAATAAAGATGCACAGGTTCTCTGCTCATCTGTGTGAATGTGCCTTATGGAATGCTGCAGGAGGCATGAGGACTGCAGATGTGGCCAGGGTAATAAATTGTAATTTACTGTGTGACGCCGAAGACAAGCGCTACAGGGAGACCGCCGAAGACAGCGCTACAGGGAGACAGGACAACTGATCATCCTCACAGTGGCTAACCACGTGTAACAACACCTGTACAGGATCAATACATCTGAACATCACACCTGTTGGACAGATACACAATCGTAACAACAACTGCCCGAATTACACCAGGAATGCACGATCCCACCATCATTGTGGTACAGGGAAGACATCCTCCTCCCTCATCTGGTACACTTCCTGCAGGCTCATCCTGACATGACGTTCGTTTTGTGTGATCCTGCTCGTTTTGTGCATGATTTCCTGCAGGACAGTAATGTCAGTGTTCTGCCATGTCCAGCAAAGAGCCCGGATCTCAATCTCATTGAACACGTCTTGGACCTTTTGGATCGGAGGGTCAGGGCTAGGGCCATTCCCCCCAGAAATGTCTAGGAACTTGCAGGTGCCTTGATTGAAGAATTGGGTAACATCTCAGCAAGACCTGGCAAATCTGGTGCAGTCCATGAGGAGAAGATGCACTGCAAATGTTAGTTTACCTTTATTTTACCAGACATGTTGACTGAGAACAGCTTCTCTTTTGCAGCAATGGCCTGGGGGAAATTGTGGGAGGTAAGGGGCTGAATGATCCAATTGAAAGCTGGGAAGGATGCAATTAGTACTAATTAGTACTACTAGGGGATGATAAGTTCTTAATGCAGCCGGTGGCCACACCAGATATTGACTTTTGATTTTGACCCACCTCTTTATTACGTCTTGTGGAACTAACAACTAAGAACAACATGTCTTAGTTGTTTAATCTTTATATGTTTATACAAATATTTACACATGATGTTTGCTGAAAATGGATGTTTATTTTTTTGTTAAGATTACATTCAATGCAAGAACACAAAGACAATGGGAATCCGAGGGGTTGAAATACAGACACTGATGAGTAGAATTGGGAACACTTGTGAGAAATGATTACACAACGATGACAGGAAGTCCATATATGGTTATTGGTAATGGAATGCAATATTCAGGTATGGTCACAGGGTGGAGCCAAGACCCTGTGGCACATCAGTTCTCCTAGAGGGGAGATCACAGAAAATCTTCCATAGGTTTTCTATTAGGCTTGGTGACTGTAAAGTCCATAGAATATGATTCACATCATTAAGGAGAATAAAATCAAACGATTCAGTGACTGCCTGTGCCCTTTTTGATGGGGCACTGTCATCCTGGAAGAGACCACTCCCATCAGGATAGAAATTATTCATCATGGGATAAAATGACCACACAGAATAACTAAAGAAAATTGAACAAGGTTGAGGAACATCAAGTTGATAAAAAACTTAACATTTTCAATAGTAAAAATCCTAATGTTAAAGTGTACCATTAAATACTATCAATATGTCAGGAAAATAGTCATTAATCAGAATTAAGCTATATCACATGCCCGTTGTTGATGGTTCGAACCCCGGCTTGGCCGACTGTCTGTACTTTTCCTTTGTGTTTTCCCCTATTGATCCCTAGACTCTGCTTCATATTGTCCTGTCAATAAAATAGTATATATATATATATATCACTCACGTAAAGGATAATTAGGAACACCATACTAATACTGTGTTTGACCCACTTTCGCCTTCAGAACTGCCTTAATTCTACGTGGCATTGATTCAACAAGGTCCAGGGCACAAAGCTCCCGTTCCACCACATCCCAAAAATGCTCTTTTGGGTTGAGATCTGGTGACTGTGGGGGCCATTTCAGTACAGTGAACTCATTGTCATGTTCAAGAAACCAATTTGAAATGATTCAAGCTTTGTGACATGGTGCATTATCCTGCTGGAAGTAGCCGTCAGAGGATGGGTACATGGTGGCCATAAAGGGATGGACATGGTCAGAAACAATGCTCAGGTAGGCCGTGGCTTTTAAACGATGCCCAATTGGCACTAAGGGGCCTAAAGTGTCCCAAGAAAACATCCCCCAAACCATTACACCACCACCAACAGCCTGCATAGTGGTAACAAGGCATGATGGATCCATGTTCACATTCTGTTTACGCCAAATTCTGACTCTACCATCTGAATGTCTCAACAGAAATTGAGACTTATCAGACCAGGCAACATTTTTTCAGTCTTCGACTGTCTAATTTTGGTCTGCTCCTGCAAATTGTAGCCTCTTTTTCCTATTTGTAGTGGAGATGAGTGGTACCCGGTGGGGTCTTCTGCTGTTGTAGCCCATCTGCCTCAAGGTTGTGCGTGTTGTGGCTTCACAAATGCTTTGCTGCATACCTCGGTTGTAAACAAGTGGTTATTTCAGTCAAAGTTGCCCTTCTATCAGCTTGAAGCAGCCCATTCTCCTCTGACCTCTAGCATCAACAAGGCATTTTCACCCACAGGACTGCTGCATACTGGATGTTTTTCCCTTTTCACACCATTCTTTGTAAATGGTTGTGCATGAAAATCCCAGTAACTGAGCAGATTGTGAAATACTCAGACCGGCCCGTCTGGCACCAACAACCATGCCACGCTCAAAATTGCTTAAATCACCTTTCTTTCCCATTCTGACATTCAGTTTGGGGTTCAGGAGATTGTCTTGACCAGGACCACACCCCTAAATGCATTGAAGCAACTGCCATGTGATTGGTTGAGTAGATCATTGCATTAATGAGAAATTGAACGGGTGTTCCTAATAATCCTTTAGGTGAGTTTAGATGTAAATGTAAAACTGAAAGTGACTTGCCATACAAAGATACCAGTATTGCATAGACCCACATCTAGCAAGGATGTTTATAGTGGAAACACTTTTTTTCTGCAACCAACCTTGTGAAACTCAATGTAAACAACAATGTCCGTGTAGCTATTAAAGGCACACCTAGCCAACAAGAGCACCTGAAATTAGACGTCCAACCATTGTTATATACTTTAAATTTACCTTAATAGCTCTGCTTAAGCTTATTACTGTAACTCTCTTGTAGCCTGCAAATGACCTTATAAAACAGTTCCTCTCACTAGGGGTGTGTGAGAAGAACTAGTATTGGGCCCCTGCCTCCAGTGCATGAAAAAGTTCAACCCTCATATTAGAGAAACCAAAGAATTCAAGTATTCTGTAATCACAATGAGAAATATGGAATATAACTCCCCTTTAAGCTCAATGTACAACAAACCAAAAATAAAACATTGTACTACTACAAAATTGATTATACCATTATAATGGTGTTTGTGTGCACTAAAGTTGTATGGTGAATAGCCTGAAATGGTGTAAACTAGCACTTTTGTTCCTCGTTCAAATAATTGACTCACAAAATACGCATCCAACTTTGAACACCCTCGAACATCCCGTATCTGTGGAGAAGTTGCTGAAAAGCCAGGGTCATTTGGAATTGGACATCCTTAATTCGGAGGGTAGAAAATAAGTGGTAACCAACCACATCACTTACTGTACCTGCATTGTAGCCACACAGAAGGAGAGCAGGGAGATAAACAGCTCATCATAGCTGGTTGTTATCGGGATGGGCCTCAAGCAGTTGAATTGCAGCCCTCGAGTGGAGAAAATGTTTTTAAGTCATTATTAATGACGCAAAGTTTATGAGGTCCCTGATAATGTAAGTACTGATGCAGTTTCTTCTTCTGCCTAAGGGTGAATCTTAGTAACGTGCAGTAAATTACAATGTGTTCTCAGCCTACTACTTATCCTGTAAAAACTTCAACAGTGTCCAGGACGCTCATAGTGTCCGGGTCCCACATCCTTGCACTATAGTGACTTCTTGTGGAGGAGACGGACCTAGCTTGGGGTAGTTGTTGGCCTGAAGATATGGGGAAAATTCCTGGTTAGGATATCAGCGGAATAGTGTATATATAATATTAATCATGTAACAATTTACTAGCTTAACAGTTTTATACCCTTTTTTCAATTAAATGTTATATTACCTGGTGTCAGTACATAACCATGTTTTGGATTGCTGTTTCCCCTTATATTGATCTCAGCTTTAAAGATGATTGATGTTTTTATAAACAAATCATTTTCTTTTGGCC
Source organism: Umbra pygmaea (assembly GCA_016801145.1). Taxonomy (NCBI): domain Eukaryota; kingdom Metazoa; phylum Chordata; class Actinopteri; order Esociformes; family Umbridae; genus Umbra; species Umbra pygmaea. The sequence goes on along the minus strand of JACXGM010002824.1, from coordinate 10,844 downwards.
TGTAATGAAGTACATGAATTTCTGAATGAATGGATTTTTCTGGTTTTATTGCTTTTATGCAAATGAATTAGATGTACATTGTTCACTGAGCCAAATGTATAACTGAGGCACTCTCAATATTAAGATGCCTCTATTATTTAGCCATCTACATCCTGTTCTGTTTTACAGAGCTGTGTCAATATGTTTGGAGGGCCAATTGCTTTCATTGTTTCTAGTATCAGCTCATGTGTAGACTTAAAAGCATGGGAGCTTTCAGGGCCATTTCATTATCTGTCTGTAACAGATGTTGCCATGTCTGTTTTTTAGAATTCTTTGTCTGTCACCCTCGGCGATCACAATTGTTTCATCCTGTGCAGATATACAGTTGTATACAAAGGTTTAGGCACCCCTGACTATTTCCATGATTTTCATTTATAAATAATTGGGTGTTTGGATCAGCAATTTCATTTTGATCAAATAACTGAAGGGCACAGTAATATTTCAGTAGTGAAATGAGGTTCATTGGATTAACAGAAAATGTGCAATATGCATCAAAACGAAATTAGACGGGTGCATAAATTGGGTCGCCCCAACATAGATATCACATCAATATTTGGTGCATACATTTGGGAACCCTTGTCATTTTGTTGATTTGAATACCTAGCCCTAATTAATTGGAACACACAATTGGTTTGGTGAGCTCATTAAGCCTTGAACTTCATAGACAGGTGCATCCAATCATGAAAAAATGTATTTAAGGTGGCCAATTATAAGTTGTTGTTTTCTTTGAATCTCAACATGGGGGCCTCAAAACAACTCTCAAATGACCTGAAAACAAAGATTGTTCAAAATGATGGTTTAGGGGAATGCTACAGAAAGCTATTGCAGAGATTTAAGCTGTCAGTGTCCACTGTGAGAAACATAGTGAGGAAATGGAAGACCACAGGCACAGTTCTTGTTGAGGCCAGAAGTGGCAGGCCAATTAAAATATCAGAAAGGCAAAGTATGGTGAGAATGGTCAATGGGACAGCCCACAGACCACCTCCAAAGACCTACAAAAGGGGTGTCAAACCAGATCCACAAAGGGCTAATGTCTGCAGGTTTTCGCGTTTACCTTGTACCTGAATGATTGAATGTCACTAATTGGTTAGGATCTCGCCTCACCTGGCAGTCTACGTCTTCACTGGGCTCTAATTGAAAGGAAAGACCAAAAACCAGCATACACTCGGCCCTCCGTGGAACCGGTTTGACACCTGTGACCTACAACATTATCTTGCTACAGATGGTGTCACTGTGCATCGTTCAACAATTCAGCTGTACAGGAGAATGATGCGGAAGAAGCATTTTCTGCACACAGACGGACCTAGCTTGGGGTAGTTGTTGGCCTGAAGATATGGGGAAAATTCCTGGTTAGGATATCAACGGAATAGTGTATATATAATATTATCTGTTTTACAGCTGTGCATCGTTCAACAATTCAGCTGTACAGGAGAATGATGCGGAAGAAGCATTTTCTGCACACATGCCACTGAGTCGCTTGAGGTATGCAAACGCACATATGAACAAGCCAGCTTCATTTTGGAAGAAGGTGCTGTGGACTGATGAAACAAAGATGGAGTTATTTGGTCATAACAAGGTGCGTTTTGCATGGTGGCAAAAGAAAACAGCGTTCCAAGACAAACACTTGCTAATTTGGTGGAGGTTTCATCATGCTGTGGGGCTGTGTGGCCAGTGCCGGTACTGGGAATCTTGTTAAAGATGAGGGTCACATGGATTCCACTCAATATCAGCAGATACTTGAGAATAATGTAGAAGAATCGGTCACAAAGTTGAAGTTACACCAGGGCTGGATATTTCAACAAGACAACAACCCAAAACATTGCTCAAAATCTACTCTGTCATTTATGCAGAGGAACAAGTACAATGTTCTGGAATGGCCATCCCAGTCCCCAGACCTGAATATTATTGAAAATCTGTGGGCTGTCTATGCTCGGTAACCATCAAACCTAACTGAACTGGAGATGTTTTGCAGGAGGAATGGTCCAAAATACCTCCACCCAGAATCCAGACACTCATTACAGGCTATAGGAAGCATCTAGATGCTGTTATTACTGATAAAGGAGGCTCAAATAAATATTGATGTGATACTTCTGTTGGGGCGACCCAATTTATGCACCTGTCTAATTTCGTTTTGATACATATTGCACATTTTCTGTTCATCCAATAAACCTAATTTTACTACTGAAATATTACCGTGTCCTTCAGTTTTTTGATAGATCAAAATGAAAATGCTGATCCAAACACCCAATTATTTATAAATAAAAATCATGGAAATTGTCAGGGGTGCCTAAACTTCTGCATACGACTGTGTTGTATAATACACATTTTGTTGTAATATTTCACATTAAAAGTTAACAACAAAACTAAGTTAGATTTCCATGGGATTTGTATATTATCAATGTTGACAAAAGGTGGACTGAAGTAAGATTAATATGTTTACACTGAGTTGTAATAAAACCTTGTTATGCACATGCTTGATGTTTGAAGCAAACTGCTACTACGATCAACATGTTCCTTATGGTATTCATGTCAAAATGTTACGCTAAGGTGATGTATAACATCACATCAGTTTTTTAATACTGTTGCTATAAGTTTATATTTCATGTGTACCACAGACTGCAGAGCACCCATTGTACATAGAAAGGCAGTAAATATCAGTGCATTTTCAGTCACTATTCATTAGTAGTATTTTATCTGCATTGCAGCTATAAACTTTTGTTGTTTTAATGTAAATTGTTGATTAAAATAAAAACAGATGTTTGCGAAAAAGTATTTTAATTGAAAATGTTACTTTCACACCACCCTCTTTTTTACTCCTACTGAAAGAAGATCCTTGATGTGTCACAACATTCACTTCTGTTGAGATGAGTTTAGCTTTCAAGTGTCAGCAAAATATTCTGGAACTCCCATCACCAAGTCAATTCTCTTCAACTTTGAGCTTCTTCTCTGGGTACATCCCCTTTAAGGTCAGTGTGGCCACCAGGGAGAAGGTTGCTACCAGAGTGAGGATGGTCCTCATGGCTTTAAACCAGCTTGGGTATCCAGGCAACAGGGTGATATCATAGTGTAGGGCCAGCCCCAGCCCCATGATGACCACCAGGGATCCCTCTGCAATGTTGTCCCTGCAGAGCAGAGCGAGCCAAGCTAACAGGGAGGGAACCACACTGTTGCCCAAGTTCATCCAGTCAGGCTGGGCAGGGCTCCCCTCAGGCAAGGCAAAGCCCCAGCGAGCCCCACCCAGGAAAGACACAATGGAGGCCCCGTAGACCACTTGTGCATAAGCTACCTCGGGAAGGTAAGAGTGGGTAATTGCCATCAGAAGCGGGGCACCCAGGAATGGAAGGACACTGGAAAAGCCAATGTACAAAGCAGGCTTGGGAGCATTGGCCAAGGCTTTTATGCTGAATCTCTGTTGGTACTCCCCTTTTTCAGGATCTGGAGATACAGGGTGCCCCTGGCAGAGCAAGGATGCAGAGAAACTCAGGGGCCTTAGACTTAGAAGCCTGGTGGAGGTTTGTCTCGAGAACAGTACAGATGTTGCTGTGGAAACTTGTGGAGCCATCAGGTGGTTGGAACTGGTGTACAAACATTCCCTTTTCACCATGCAGCTGGACCCACAGAATACCCTTTGCAGAGATTGCCATGTTGTAACCTGGGAATTTAAAATATAGTGTTTCAAAATTAATTCCTCAAAAAGTTACAACAATCAAGGAACTTCCAACAAATCCCCTGTTTTCCATGAAATCCCAGTTCAAGGATTCTCAGAATCAAGAACAAATGAGCAGGTGTGAATCCCACCCATTAGGATTTTTGGAAAAACAGGCAGGAGATTTCTAAAAGTTCCCAGAATTTTTTAACTTTACTGTTGACATTATCTTGGTCACTCACTAGTCCTGAAAAGCCAGTTTTGAGAACTACATGCTTATAAGTTGTAATCTACTGTATTTGTTGCAGAACAATTTAACAGATAGCAACTAAATCATGTTGTCACAGTACTATTGTAATGCGTCTTCTTACTCCACAGGGATTCAAATGCCTCTTCAATGTAAAGACCAACATTTGCAACCTAAAAGGAAAAGAGATGCAGGTACAATTTAGAACGCGATGAAAGTAAAACCAGGTTGATTTTCAGTTTGAATAGATTTTTTTGCATGCGTTGGTTTTGCATAATCACCTGGTTAGCTAACGAAATAGCTACTGTGCTTTATGTTGGTTAGCGTTGATCTATTGAGCATTTCCTAGGTTTAGCTAGCTAGATAAATGTAACTGCCCACATTAATTAATGAACACGCGTGTTTTTAATGTGAGCCTGTTTTAAAAACGTTTCGAAATATTACCTTCCAGTTTAAATCAGATATCGTGAACCATATCAACTGTGTGTAAGGTCGTTTACTTGATTCACACTGTCTGACTGTCTGATGAAAGTTCGATGTCTGACTCTGCAGCGATTGATTAATGCGCCTGGGAGATGCTGAGTCGCATTCAATGACAATATCCGGGTATTCCCAAATATATCTAGTATTTCTGTTTCAATACTAGGAAGTGTAGAAATACATTTTACTTTAGCTCCTTACAAAGCTGCATCGAAATTTATTGTAGTCCTATTCATATAAACATTAAAATCCAATCCCTCCATTACCATCCCTTTGACATACTATACCCTGCAACGAGCCTGCTAGTGAGGTTGCAAAAATACGTTTCAAGCACTTGAACATACCCCAGTAAGCGGCACGAACGCGCTTCTACAACCCAAACAAACACCAAAACGCCACTGGACAGGAGGTACACAGCAGGAAGAAAGTAATGCAATGCTATACATCGATGGAATATTACACGTCCAAATATATTTTTGGAATAATATTTAGTGAAAAACATATTGTTTTGTGTAGAAGGTAGGTTTTGACATTATCATATCACATTTAGCAAGCTAGCTAGTTAGTTAGCGAATCCCCGTGTGGGCTAAAGCAGTAGCCATTTTGAAATCGTGTTGTTCCAAGGTCTGTTTACCTTTTTGCAGAAATGTGACAGCAGTTTATAAACAATTTCACGTTTGTCGTTATTCTGTTTCATACATCTATGTTTTATTTATGAGACTTGAGTCTTAGTTCTGCAAGTTGGTATACTTAACTAGCTATTCATGTTCGCTAGCTTGGCGATATACGTACTAGCTAACATTATCTCGCTTATAACTTGATTAAGGAGGTTTGCACCGAATTCAGAAGGGAACTACTGTAGCTAACTAGTAGCTAACTACTGTACCCTAGTTAACCTGGTAATTAATTAGCTACCAGTGATTTAAGTTGTTTTCATTCAGAATTTCCTCATGATTTAGTAATTGACTGTCAATAATTTAGAAACTTGTATTGCAGTACTGTAAACAATGTAGACAGTTGTTTGAAAGAATGAATGTTTCCGCACGATCTGTACAGCTGCTTGAAATACAAAGTTTGTTTTTGTGAATTGTTGCATTAACTAGTTAGATGTTTAGTGTATCAGAAATCAATGTTTCCATTACACTTGGAAATAGTAGGTGCCTAATTTTGTCTTGTACCATTAACATATAATGCAAATTAATAACTTGCTCAGCTCAATATGCTGTGGCAGCCATTGGGCAGCATATCATAGTGCGGTAAATAATGTTTATAGATTTGTCTGAAACTCTGCAGCTACATGATCGTTCATAATTAACTACATACTGTGGGTCACTGTACCTAACAAACAACACACACTGTTTTTTTTAGATGAAGATCCGAGAAAGTGTTCAGGTCTAGGGTATTTGTAGACAGCTATACATTTTTGATAAACGCTTTCATTCTTAAAAAAAGAGATCTTGAGTATAACATGTCCTAAGATTTCTGGTGTTTGGTGTTTCTCTTAAATATCCACTTTTTCAAAACCATTACATTGTGGTGAAATGACAATCTATTTGTAGATTTATCTAAATTGTTTTAAGAGTATATTTAATCAAGTTGTTCAGTTTAGATTATTCAGGGAATGACTCAAGTATACACTGGCAGAAATGTAAGCTGTAGAACATTAGGCTACACACACAATGTAACCAGGGTGTTTGAGATCCAGAAGTATCTTTCTAGTAGCTAATGCTTTTTCTGTTTGTATTTGCAGGTCTGGTCTGAAGAAGTGCTTATACTGTTACCTGTGAAACGGATCCCACAGAAAAACAAACTATTTGGATTTACTTCACTGCACCTGCTCTTGGTGTTAAAAAAATAATCTCAGAATTGTTAACAAATTTTGAAGTTCACAGATATCTCACACATGCTCTATATTTTCCTTCGTTTTCTTTGTTTTGAAGAAAGGAAGATATTTGTGTTTGCGTTTCAGAGGCTACCGCGTTTATGGACAAGTTTTCATTTGTCATTTGACAATGGAGTCCTAGGTATTGTGTGACTCAGCTTTTAAAAGATGTTCTGGTGTCAAAGGTCACTCATTTATGAAATGTGAACTATTGCACTCTCCTCCTGCAACCACACAACAAAGGTGGAGTCAGTTAACAGACAAATGTAATAGGACAGATGACAAGAGCAAAAAACTTAACCAGCCATTCAGAAACGTGTGACTTTAGCATGCGTTAAACGAAACAGCATTGTAATGCCTTATAATTTAACTGAAGACGATTGAAGATGTCAGAAATGTAACAATGGATTCTACTGCCTTCTCTGTCATGTGACTTTAATCCCAGAAACCTTTTTTCATTCGACCCCGGACAGCCTTTGTACTAGTTTAATGAGGTGACCTGTGATTTTAGTGACCTCCATTGGAATGAAAAGACTGTCTCTGAATCATTTTCTATTCTGCATGTGTTTGGTTATAGCCTAAAATGACTTGGTAACAGGTGAGCCTCTCAGTCTATGAGCTGGCACTTAGTGGATGGGGAAGCGACAGGGCCTCCAACCACCCCTTCTGATGTCATTGTGAAACCTTTCTGTTCATACTGAGAGATCAATGCCCGAGAGCTTCCAATCTATTCAGATAACCAGCAACTGCCTCTCCTGTTGGACAGTTTACCTTCCAGTTCAGTACTGAGCCTGCCAATAACAAGCTTCAGCTCTGCCACTCAGATCAAGAAGGTTTCATGTGTCTCCGCTCCTGACAAAGAATCGTACCTGCTTCCGTGTAGTCATACAGACAAATTGTGGAGTTAATAGCCTTCTTGATAATTTGTCAGACAACTTTTACATGTTAATCATTGTGTTCAAATCATAAAAGTCCAAAGCTGCCGCTCCCCCTCCCCGGGTAACTTTACCCTTAAACCAACCTCAGGCCTCTGGATCACCATTCCAGATCATCCCAGAACCCTGTGACCCATCTCCCCACACTTCACCCTGGACGACAGGGCCTGCCTCTGGGGAAAGGGGCTGTTCTGTCCTGGAGGAGGGGGGCTTGTTAGTGCGGTACTGTTCTCTGTCACACACTCTGAGTCTAAGACCAGTGGTGTGTCTGTGAGCGGGCCACAGGGTACCAGTCCAAACAGGAAGCAGAGAGAGGAGAGGACTTCAGAGCCAAAAACTCTGGGGGGTAATAATGACAATTTTATACAACAATAATTTTGTCATAAAATGCTAGATGTTTCATGTATTGTTCTGTTTGTCAGATCCTGGCAATGAGGTTTGATGCCTCGATCCACTGACCAGACACACTGGACCTAAATGGCGCAGCATGACTTTGTCCCTGCCTGGCTTAACTTCTCCACGCCCAAGCCTGCCAAGGTGAGCAGCCGTGTGTGTGCATGCGTGCGCAAAGGTGTGCATGCAGCCAGGAGCCGGCCAATGGAGGAGAGGGCACAGTGTTCCATTAGCAGGGTTCAGGGAAGGTTCATAGTTACTGTGTGTACTAGAAGGGACGAGACACAATAAACACCATAAAATAATACTAACCAGATTGATTGCATGAACAAATGCTGGGGGGCTGGATTTATTTTCTTTCTGCTTCTATACTCTAATATAACAGTTTTCTTAATGGAGTAAGTGAAAATGGTGGAGTAGGAAATGAATGACAGACAAGTTTGAAAGACAGGAGAGCTTCTTGTGTTTTCTTGCTCTTGGGACTCTTAGAAGCAGGGTTAAAGGAGGTTCAGCTCTGTAACTAAATAAGATCAGTGTTTTAGCTTGCAATAATCTGTACGTCATAGTGTAGCAAATACCAAGTGACTTTCAGTGTGTATGCATCAGCCTAGTTGTTTGCGGTGTAGACACAGAATATAACATTTGTCGGTCCTTTAAAAATAATATGAAAGTGGTAAGTAATTGATACGGTTGGGAAAGTAACCTACAAATGAAAAATGTGATCAGTAACTTAAGTGCTATTTATAAAATTCCACTGCTTTGAGAATAGAACTAATTTCACTTTCAGTTACCAATATACAGTAAGAGAATCATTAGCTACTTTACTTATTAATCACTTCCTTCACAGAAATTGTTTTTATGGTGTTTCTGAAAGGAACGTATTTCTGTTATGGATCAAAATTGTACAAATTGCACCTTTATTCTGATTATTTTTACCTCTTTACACCCAGACACTCTATAGTACAATAACAGGGGGTTTCATGTGGTTGTTGATACTGTATTTTAGTGAATATAATGTGCACTCGTGTATAACACACACTATCGTAGAGTATGCAGATATTCTGTTTTATGTAATAGATTATTCTTATAATGCGCACTCACATATAAGGCCCACAGAATGACGTTGCCGATCGAAATGTACAAAACATTTCAAGTAAACTCATGTATTACATTCTGCTTTTCCAAAGTAGTTAAACGAAAGATTTACACAGCTAATTTTAACTTACTAGTGATACGTTTTGCAAAGGAGAAGTGCAAGAGGACTGGTAGTCAAGAATTCAACGTTGGCCAGACCTCAGTTGGGGAATGAAGAAAAGGAAGCTGATGAGAATTTAGATGAAAAAGTAACTTCTTTTCTAAGGTTGACAATGTAAAAAAAATCTATCAATTCAATTTTAACTTACTGTTCATATATTTGTAGCAAATAACATGTTCAACTAAGTCTTCTTTATGCTTGCTACTTCGATCGATTCGTACCTTGATATCATTGACATAGGATTCTGTAAGAAACACTCAAACCAAAGAACATGACTATTTCTGTGTGGTGTAATAAATGATTTATATAACGCGCACCTACGTATACCACACAGGTGGGTTGTGTGGTTTGTAGTTTCACATGAACTCACTGTGTGTCCAGTCCATAGAAATAGAATGGATAGAAAGGCCATTGAACTGCTTGGTGTGGTCATTCGATTTGTACACAACAAAATGACGATTGTTATTAGTTGTCACGGTGACTACATGCAAATCAGTTTAATGCGGAATTAGGCCACTAGATCTTTGCAATGGAATGGTACACATAAAAATGGCTGCCGCTCTGACCATTCTGCTACATTGATTTGAATTGGAATGTATTTTCTATCCATTCTTTTTCTATGGTCTAGTCCCCTGCCTCCAGCCTGGACAAGCATGGTAACCCCCATCACCACCGAGACAGCCGCGCTGCTGTGAGCCGCCGCCGACACAACTCTTCTGACGGCTTCTTCAACAATGGGCCCCTGCACACTCCGGCAGGTAAACCTGACACTGGCAAAAGTATAGTCACCTTTAGTTCATTAAATGTGTAGTTTGTTGACAGCCTGCTTGAAAAATAAGTAGATAGTTTTGTTTCATGGTATGAAATGCTCTGTCTGCCCGTTTGTAGGTGATGGGGGGCATCAGCCTTCTCTCCTGAGGCATGACTCTGTGGACTCTGGGGTGGCCAAGGGGGGGCACGGTGGCCTGGCAGGGGTGTCCTGCTGGAAGGAGGCTGCTCCCACCTGGCAAGGGGGGGGACCACGGGGGACACAGGACGGCCACCACCACCCGGGACGCCACCCCAAACGCCCCGGGGCTGGAGGAGGGGACAGGCAGGGGGGGCACCGGCAGCGCAACGGCAACTTCCATTCCCGCAAGAGCGCACCCGGCGCCCCCTACCAGGACAAGTTCCCCAATGAGGAACGCAAGCTGAAGTTTGTGGAAGAGGACTTCGTAAGTAAACTTTTAATTATGCATCCTATTTGACAGCTTTTTGCATTTTAGGAATGTAATAATAGATTTTAAACAAGCTCCATATGGGCCAAACAACACAGTGTATTGATTAAATACAAATGTTTCAATAAGTGAGTTTGAAAAGATGTATGAATTTCAAAACTCAATTTCTGAAACTTTAAAACAACCATATTCTGGGTTGTAGGTTTGACTGTTTTGGTCATTTCAGTTGGTGCTGGTTAGACATAATTTCATTAATTTCAGACATGCCTTAATTTCAGAGATGCCATAATTTCAGACATGCAATAATTTCAGACATTCCTTAATTTAGGACATTCCTTAATTTAGGACATTCCTAAATTTCAGACATTCCTTAATTTCAGACATTCCTTAATTTCAGAGAGGCCTTGATGTCAGAGAGGCCTTGATGTCAGAGAGGCCTTGATTTCAGAGAGGCCTTGATTTCAGAGAGGCCTTGATTTCAGAGAGGCCTTGATTTCAGAGAGGCCTTGATTTCAGAGAGGCCTTGATTTCAGAGAGGCCTTGATTTCAGAGAGGCCTTGATTTCAGACATGCCATCATTTCAGACATGCCATCATTTCAGACATGCCATCATTTCAGACATGCCATCATTTCAAACATGCCATCATTTCAGACATGCCATCATTTCAGACATGCCATCATTTCAGACATGCCATCATTTCAGACATGCCATCATTTCAGACATGCCATCATTTCAGACATGCCATCATT